>JAAEAF010005699.1:0-11044 GCA_011037195.1 Triatoma infestans | reverse complement strand
TATTCGGTTCACAGTCTCACACTTGAATTGTACACATCGTTTAGCCACGTCAGTCAGTCTGTTCAGTTCTTGTAGTGTAAAGTATACAGTCCTTGGCAGTCAGTCATATACATATATATCAATTATATATCTTATACCGATATTGAGGTGTTATTTATCTATCAACATCTACAACCAACATCTCCTCCTACAACCATTACATTGGTGGCAGCGCTATCGAAACCCAGCCATTTCTCATTAAAAGGTAAGATATAAATTTCTATTATTTTTTTTAATTATTATTCATTTTAGTTTTACACTTTTAAATATTTTATTTCCGCTATTTTTTTGTTACATCTATTTGCATATTTCATATTTTTAAAATTTCGACTTCATTTTTATGAAAAGAGCCGAAATTATTCAAAAATTAAAACAACATAATCTTTCCACAAGTGGCAATTTGTTAATTTTAAAAGAAAGACTATTAAAAATCATGTCTACCTACACAATCGATGGCCAACAAAAATCTGCTGATGAAGCAATCGCGTACCTTCTAAAAACAAGTGCAACGCTCCAAATCCCGTAAACATCCGGAACTTGCAAATGATAAATAATTTACCAGTTTTCGACGGTTCCCGTAATAGCGACATAAATTCCTTTATAGACCAAATTAATAATTATAGTGCGATTTCGGGATGGTCAGAAGCCGACAAACTGGAAATCCTAATTTTAAAATTAACGGGTGCGGCAAAAATTTTCTTTGACACTTTTAAAACGCAGTGTACAAATGATAACGTCATTTTAACATACCGACTAGCAACGGAAAGTCTAATTGCCAGATTTAAAAAAGAAAAAACGCCCGTGGTATTGTTGCAGCAAATAACGAGCTTGCAACAAAATCCATCAGAAACTCTGGAAGCGTTTGCTGACAGAATAAAGCACATTGCCACATCTCTCTTATTCAAAGCTCAACAAACCCCGTTACAAACGTTACAAAATCTAGTTGAGCGGCTAACAACGGACGCCTTCATAAAATCACTTCCAAGTTCCATGAAGGCCCAAGTCCAAATTAAACTCCCCAAAAACCTTGATGAGGCTCAAACTTATGCAACAGCCCTCAGGGACATACAAAGTGCAGAACCTCAAGGTTCGATATTTGCCATTAAAAAGGCAGATTCGCCAATACAGTCTTCTGACAAACCGCCATCGCCATGCAAACATTGTTCCGGCGTCCATTGGAACTCAGAATGCACACAAAAATTTCAAGTCGTGAAAAATAAAAGAAGGCGAGTTTCTATTTCTAAACCACCTTCGCCTTGTAAATTTTGTCAAGGCAACCACGGGAACCGCGACTGCAACAACAAAAATAATAATTTTAATAATAATAAACAAGCGCGCACTAATTTTGGCAAAAAGCCACAATTTAAGCCAGACCATCGTACCTTCAGGCAAAGTAGGCCCTATTTCAAAAAACAAATGCCCAACAATAATAATAATAACAGCAATAATAATAATAACAAATTTAATACTGGCAATACGTCGAATGGATGGGTTCCGCCAACATGCCAGATATGTGAAAAACGAGGGCATACTGCAAAGGCATGCTGGTTCAATAATGCAAAAAACGATTAGGCGCTCAGCCGTTTTCACGAACGGCTACCACGGTCTTGATCCCCGCACTCAACGATTCAAATAATTTATTGGTAGTGAACCCCCACCACTCATCCACACTAGCGAGTGAACCCCACACCACAAATCAGAGAAAAGAGCCCCAGCTCGAGAGAGAGGAGGGACGAGGCCGGTGGGGATATTATATACGGAGACAGAGTTAAAAAGAGAGTATTCTGTCCAGTTGCACCTTGTGAATGGTACACATTAGGGTCGCACGCAGTCAGTCTGTTATGTTCTTTAGGTGTTAAAAATTATACAGCCGTGGCAGTCAGTAACTACTATATCATCAATCAATTATATAATTTTCTATCAATTATTTTAAGTATGTATTAATTTTTAAATTTTACTCTGCATCTTTTTACATCACATTTGTTTATTAATTAACTACTTCTATAATTGTGATATTTATCAAAAACCTTTTTCAATTGTATAATTTTCAATGAATTTTAAATTTATGCAGAATCAATCTTGAAATTTTATTTGTATTCATATTCCATTTTCTTAGAGTCATCTTTAAAAATGAACAGTTGTTTATAGCCATTAGTTTTGTTACATCTGAATAATTATTAGAAGATATTTTAACAATTTAATCAAATCATTATTATTGTATATCATTACTTAATTAGGAAATAATTTTTTTTAACATTGATACCATAATCATGACGTTTTTCATTCATCTGGAAATTTTTAATTGTTTATAACCATAAGTTTCATTACAAGGAAATCATTTCTAATTTTATATCGAAAATGAATCATGAATTTTTTCAATTGTTTAATACTTTATACTCAAGCGAAAATATTTATTTAATAAATAAATAAATAAATTATTTAATCATTATTGTACCTTAGATTTAGTCAATTTTTATGTTCAATTTTATATTCAAATTTTTAAATTTCTAATTTTATATCGAAAATGAATCCATGATGCACATAAATTCAGCAAAACTCCTTGTAAATATAATTCTAACTCTTACATGATACTTAGTAATGGATTTACCAAGTATTTCAATAACATAAACAATTGACAAAATAAAAACAAAATGTACATAATTTTAAATTTTCAATGGCATCTGGATTGCAAATTTAAATAATTAATGGATCTCTTAATATTTCTAAAACTAAAAATGCAGATCCAACATCATGTATTGAAATTATTAGTTTTCTTTTCTCAATTTATGTTAATGACCAATCATGTAAATATTGTTCTTTCAATGTACATATTTAAATTACTGCCAAAGACTGCTCAAAATTTAAAAAAAATCTCTATGACAGACTTGACAACTCTGGCTTTCAAAAAAAAAAAAAAAAAAAGCACAGCATGCTAGTCGCATGCTAGCCACATATGCTACAAATTTAGCAGCATCAACATCATCGTTTCAGTCAAGCTACCAACGCTAATTTTTCACAAACGAAAAATTACTTCAGGAAGGGGGATGATGTAGGGGTAGTGAACCCCCACCACTCATCCACACTAGCGAGTGAACCCCCACCACGCATCAGAGAGAAAGAGCCCCTCTCGAGAGAGAGAGGAGAGGAGAGGCCAGTTGGATATATATACGAGAGACAGAGTCAAAAAGATATTCTGTTCACAGTCTCACACTTGAATTGTACACATCGTTTAGCCACGTCAGTCAGTCTGTTCAGTTCTTGTAGTGTAAAGTATACAGTCCTTGGCAGTCAGTCATATACATATATATCAATTATATAATTTTCTATCAATTATTTTAAGTATGTATTAATTTTTAAATTTTACTCTGCATCTTTTTACATCACATTTGTTTATTAATTATCTACTTCTATAATTGTGATATTTATCAAAAATCTTTTTCAATTGTATAATTTTCAATGAATTTTAATGATGCAGAATCAATCTTGAAATTTTATTTGTATTCATATTCTATTTCTTAGAGTCATCTTTAAAAATGAACAGTTGTTTATAGCCATTAGTTTTGTTACATCTGAATAATTATTAGAAGATATTTTAACAATTTAATCAAATCATTATTATTGTATATCATTACTTAATTAGGAAATAATTTTTTTTAACATTTATACCATAATCATGACGTTTTTCATTCATCTGGAAATTTTTAATTGTTTATAACCATAAGTTTCATTACATGGAAATCATTTCTAATTTTATATCGAAAATGAATCATGAATTTTTTCAATTGTTTAATACTTATACTCAAGCGAAAATATTTATTTAATAAAAAAAAAAAATAATAAATAATTATTTAATCATTATTGTACCTTAGATTTAGTCAATTTTTATGTTCAATTTTATATTCAAATTTTTAAATTTCTAATTTTATATCGAAAATGAATCCATGATGCACATAAATTCAGCAAAACTCCTTGTAAATATAATTCAAACTCTTACATGATACTCAGTAATGGATTTACCAAGTATTTCAATAACATAAACAATTGACAAAATAAAAACAAAATGTAAATCATTTTAAATTTTCAATGGCATCTGGATTGCAAATATAAATAATTAATGGATCTCTTAATATTTCTAAACTAAAAATGCAGATCCAATATCATGTATTGAAATTATTAGTTTTCTTTTTCAAATTATGTTAATGACCAATCATGTAAATATTGTTCTTCAATGTACATATTTAAATTACTGCCAAAGACTGCTCAAAATTTAAAAAAAAATCTCTATGACAGACTTGACAACTCTGGCTTTCAAAAAAAAAAAGCACAGCATGCTAGTCGCTGCTAGCCACATATGCTACAAATTTAGCAGCATCAACATCATCGTTTCAGCAAGCTACCAACGCTAATTTTTCACAAACGAAAAATTACTTCAGGAGGGGGGATGATGTAGGGGTAGTGAACCCCCACCACTCATCCACACTAGCGAGTGAAACCCCACCACGGATCAGAGAGAAAGAGCCCCTCTCGAGAGAGAGGAGAGGAGAGGCCAGTTGGAAATATATACGAGAGACAGAGTCAAAAAGAGATATTCTGTTCACAGTCCTACACTGCAATTGTACATATCGTTTAGCCAAGTCAGTCTGTCTGTTCAGTTCTTGTAGTGTAAAGTATACAGTCCTTGGCAGTCAGTCATATACATATATATCAATTATATATCTTATACCGATATTGAGGTGTTATTTATCTATCAACATCTACAACCAACATCTCCTCCTACAACCCCATTACATATATAAATAGAGATTCTTTCTCAAAAGGAAGAATAGAAAAATCCAAAACAATTTATTAATTTTGAGTAGTATCTTTCGAAATAAATTTAATTTCATTCCGTTAAAGACATATGAATTCAAAATCAATTTGCATAATTTTTCATAATTATTGTTTGCCGAATTATACAAAATAGGCTATATGAAATTTTAAAACTGCCCTTCACAGGGAAAGTTGTGGGAAAACTGAAAATGGACATATTTTCTAGTAGTTTCGTGGCGATAATGATGAAGATTGTTAAAAATATGGTCTGGAAACTTTTCTGTTATTTACGATTTATTGGTATGATAATCCTAGCCGGAATAATATCGAAAAGCATTTTTTATCCTGTTTACATTCCCCATTACTAGCTTTTATTTTTGCAATTATATTTACATCAGCATTAACAATTGTTATATAAAATTAAATATCCTAAAATAATAAAAAATGAAATAGGCTGTATTGATATCCTATCCCTAATTCATATCAATATCCCTTGCTGTATACTTGTACAAAGAATTATCAACAAGATTCTAATTAAGTAAAGTTATGAATAATTGTAAACAACATAGCAATAGTATTGATATTTTCTCCATGAACTGCTGTTCAGTCAGTAAAATACTTCTTTTTTTTTTAATTTAAGGCGCGTCAACATCTAAGGTCATTGGCGCCCGGAGCCTTCTCAGTGCACTACCGGCCTCCGGACAGTGTTCCCTCACTACAGACAACACTGTCCATCACCGAATAGTGAGCTGTAGAGGCTCCTAGGTAGAAAAAATCCAAGGGGTAAACACTGGACTTGAACCCGGGACCTCCGCGTGGAAGTCCAACCACTGAGCTAAATCCCTTCCCTAGAAAAATACTAAAATAACTTCGAAAATATTAATTAAATTTGCCTGTTTTTTTTTTCACCCTTATACTTTTAATTACTCAGAAATAATTTGTTGACATTTATATGTTGATTTATAAGTTAATCTTATACATTATCGAATTTTTATTTTTAAAATGGGTCCCTTAACTTGTGTTAATAGTTTTTCTATAATTAAATATTCATATCTATTTTATTTTTATTTTACTTTTCTACCCATTTTAAATTTTTATCCAGTTTCTATTTACCAAGATTATTTTTATTTTATTTTTTTTAATGTGATTTTATGTTAAATTGTATTATAAAATGTAAAAATATAGTTTATTATAATATGATAATGATAATTTTGTTATTACCGTATAGTTTATATATAAGTAGCTTATTAGTTTCAAAATAGTTTACTAGTAGCTTAGATGTTTATAATATTTTGTAAGTGATAGGCTTTAGCCTGTATAAATAAATATCTATTTTGGCCTTCATTCTAGTGAAGCTAACTCCTCACCTATTAAAATTATGCAAATTTGGATCTCCCAAAAAGCATATCAATATAATATTTCACTTCGAATAATCTATTCAGTTGTTCATGAGCTACATACTTTATAAAAACAGTAATAAGTAGAAATAGGAAAAGGTAAAACCAAGAAGAACAATTTATTTGAAAATGGAAAAACGCCGCTTCATTAATAGCCATTTCTTCAGTATTATTATATCAGAAATTGTATTATTTTTTCATCATTAGGTAATAATAATATACGTATTACAAATAATATTAATATAAATTACAATCATTTATTTCCAAATTTTAATCAATCAAACTACGGAAATGCCACGTTAACCTACAGAAAAGTTTTTTGAATTTAAACTTAAATTTCGTATTGCACAGATAAAAAAATATCACTTTTTTTTCAAACATGCGCCGTTTGGCACATATTATCACAATATTATGGTGAAGAGTTCTAATTCTATTTTTGTCTAAAATAAATGTGCGTAGATTATACTAAATGGTTGTCATGGAAGTATTGCGGTTTAGTTAGAAAAATTAAAAATATCCTTTATTATTGCCCGCAAGGAATATGTGTTGCATGAAGTTACTTGGGGAGTAGCGATAACACGGGTTATCACAGCTCAATATGCCATGCACTTCGTCAGAATAGTACACAATACACTTAAACTTCTACAATCTACTCTTTCAGGCAAGCACAAACACTAGCGCGGGGTCCCAGGTTCAAATCCAGCTTCTCTTCCTAGAAGCCTCTACAGCTCACTGTCCTGTGATGGACTGTAGTGTCTATAGCTGAAGAACACTGTACGGTGGCCGGCAGTGCACTTAGAAGGCTTCTGGTGGGGGGGGGAGGCACCATTCACGTCGCAGTGCAATAATCACCCTGTAACAATCAATAAGTAGTACCAGACCGCTCTTTACTTGGCGTGACCCTTTTCACCCTTTAAAACGAATTAAATTAAGCCCATCTCTAAATATTGCAGCTTACTACCTGTTTTTAGTCCCACTCATGAGTGGGATACAACTTCAAAATATTTTTAAAAAATCTGCTGACAGATCAGACGCGGGGGTCTGAGGGATCTGAGAAAAGAATTTTAAAAGCTACAAGAGCTAGCTTTGCGCCTTCCTGTTCTCCAGCCGTGATAGTTGTTTTAAGATGCTGATGGGCTACAACTGCTTGCAAAGTTCATAATGGCATTTGTGCCTCAAAGAAAAATGACCGTATCATAACTAGATAGCGTAGGCAACCTTTTCATAATAATAATGTTAATGACGAGTAAACAAGAAAAAATACAACACATTTCATTACACAAATGTGTACTATAGCTGTAAAAAATAATAATAATAATAATAATTTCATATAAGAAACAAAATATTAAATATGATTTTCTTTAATAAGATATTTCTTATAACTAAATAATTAAAAGTTATAATGCAATGGAATATAGGATTTTCAGAAGTAAATTATAACAAAATTGTATGTTAGTTTATACAAAGAGTTTAAGAAGTTTTAATAGAGTATATAGAAACAGGAAAACTCTGGATAAAACAAGTTTTTGAATAGATATAGATTATTAAAGATGAACGCTAAGGGATGGCCCAGTAAACTGGCAACAGCGTATAGCGGCGCTTTCTCACACTGTTCCACTCTTTCTCACACAACACTACAGTGAACATTGGCTTTGAACCAATGTGAGACCAACAGTTAAAAGTGGGTACTTTATTAGAGTTCTTTTATTGTTAAAATTAGATATTGTTACCAAGTTTTAACATTAATTTTAATATAATACAGATAAAAACTTTAATATAAGAAGTCATTTTTACAAATATTGTTTTTTTTTTTTTTTAATTAATCCGCATTTAATTTGTATTTATTGATGTAGATTAGAAAAAAAAAAGGGGGGGCGCTGGTTACTCCCTAGACAACTTGTAAATTGTATATGCGAATCAAGTGTTTCAACATTTCAAGTGTTTCGTTTTCAAATAAACATCACGGCTTTATTTTTGTCAAAAAAAAAAAAATTCTATTCTATGAGAGTAAAAGAAATGTTTAGGAGAAGAAAGAATCGGAAATATAAATATGTTTCGATAAGATGGACGTCATTAGATGTCAAATGCCTGTAGAATTCTAATGATTGTAAAAATTAAATAGTACAATTAAATTAATAGAGCTGTGTGGGTCACCTAGCCTATTAACAGCCTATTAATCATCTCCTGTAAAATAAAGGGATGATCTGCCACAATAACAATATCGTCGGCATACATCAAGCACCTTATATTTCTACCTGCAATTCGTACGCCACCGCCTAGTGCTTCATGCAAATCATTAATGAAAAGGATAAACAGTAATTTGACAACAAGCACCCCTGCTTTAAACCAGTTTGGGTCACAAACTATTAGTGGCACCCTGTGGCGTCCAAACACATGACTCAGTCCTGCTATATAGAGCCTGTAACATTGAAACAAATTTGGTAGAAACACCCAAAGCGTACAATTTAAAATAAAGAGCATTTCTGTCAATCGAGTCAAATGCAGACCTAAAATCGACAAAAAAACAGTATAATTTACTATTCTTTACAGTTGTCTTAAGTTTGATAATATTAACCAAATTGAATATGTTGTCCACAGTGGAATAGCCCCCCCTGAATCCTGTTTGACACTCGTCTATTATACATTTTTCATTAACCCAATTAGTTAATCTTTGCATTAACAAACCAGTGAATAACTTTTCAATACAATCAGTGAAGGCTATTCCCCTGTAGTTAGCAACAACATTCCTATCACCTTTTTTAAACAAGGGAAAGATTATTGACTTTCCAAAACTCACCGGCACCTTGGCAGCTTCATAGATATAGTTAAATACATTCAACAGCTTATCCAAAAAATTATTGGGGCTGTGCTTAAAAAATTCGTATGGAATTCGGTCAGGTCCCGGTGCCTTATCATTTTTTGCCTTCTTTAATACAACAATCATCTCATTTAAAGTAAAAGGCTCATCAATAGACGGAATAGATATTAGTGGCGGAGCATAGTTAACACAGTCCACACTAACTATAGGGTTCAATAATCCTTGAAAATGTGCCACCCACTCCCCACCACCAATATCCCCCGTCCCTATAAATTTATTACATTTTAATTGTCTCACCAATTGCCAGAAACTTTTACTGTCATAGACTTCTTGAAATTTTTTATTAATCTGTAAATAGTAATCTCTTCTCTTGCTTTTACATTGTTCTTTATAAACTTGGTTTGCCAAAGTATACATTCTCCTAAATAAGGCTATATTAGTGTTTCTAAATAGATTCAAAAGGGCGAAGAACCTGGACCTTAACCGCTTACATTCAGAGTCAAACCACTTATTATTCACTTTCACACTATTCGATACAGATAGATTTACATTTTGAATTGTAGTTCCTAAACTTGCACAGCTTTTAATGTGGGTCACCTATGAAGGTTAAAACAAAATTAAAACCTTTTTTTTTTTTATTTTTTTAATATAATTTTTTATTTCAATCAAAAAAGTTTTTTTACCATAATTTGTCAAATGACGATACAAGTAATATAAGGCATGGTAAAAGTTCCATCTGCCGGAAGTCGTTTCACAGAACAAAAATATACTCACAAAAAACAAACAAAAAACATGAACAATAATTCGAAAGATAAACAAAAATAAAGTTGAGATGTTTGATTATATGATGAGATGTTTGTACGGCAATGGACAGAGGAGTTTTTAAAGAAAAAGAATTCTTTGTTGTTCTAAATTTCGGGTGCCATTGGTGCCCTTCTTCAGGAGCTCTTTTAGAGTAGAAGAGGAGTGAACGTTGAAACGTTGGGGCTGAAAATATATTCTTATAAATCATAAGAAACGTAGAGCAACAAAGAATTCTTTTTCTTTAAAAACTCCTCTGGCCATTGTCGTACAAATATCTCATTGTAATTTTAAGGCCTGGCGATTTGAATACCTTTATACTTATATTATTTGTAACTCAAAATAAATAAACAAATAAAAAATTATAAACTATGAAATTTCAAAAATTAAATTCCATTACTAAATGATATCTATCGACTGCCAGGCATGGCGAGCATATTTGATTAAAATACGAACATTATTCTGTTATTGTTCAATAATCTGACTTTTGGTTAAACTAACAGAAGCAGACGACGTATTTCAGATAGGATTGTGCACTCTGTCATAAAATGAGCAATGTCCTGCCTAATATGGGCATTAAATTAAAACTACGAACTCTAAATGTAGCATGCCTTGTGGTAGACATGGATTTGCGTAATTACCATAAAGGAATTGATTATAATAGTTTGTGATGGAATGGTTGAAGGTAGAATTCAATTTTCTGAATTAAATTAAATCTTGGATTTATAAGAATATATTAAAATTTAGTTTTTCAATAATTTTTAAGGCAGAAGTTTACATAGGACAAAGGAGCATAGACTGGAACGTGAATTATTTGGCCTGCAATGATAATTGAAATAAAGGAAGAACTGCAAGGCCATACTTCCTCAAAAAAAAATGTTGAATATTTACTAAACTAATTTAGTAAAAAATTATGTCACATTCCCTATATAAATTACTCTATGAGAAAGTTGGTGAATGTTTCAGACCAGATTTTTTTATCATATAATTAAAAATAAAATTACGAACTTATTTTTCGAAAAAATAAGGTCAGCTGTAGTAATTGATGTGGTAATATAAAAAACATGTTGATAATGAACATTCTATAGATAAATTAATGTTTACAGACATTGGAGTGGGGAGGCTTGCGGGAAAAACAATTAATTTCATAATTTCCCCAATTATCCTATATTATTTTAGC
>JAAEAF010005698.1:0-70055 GCA_011037195.1 Triatoma infestans | reverse complement strand
TCTAGGCCTGCCCACCCCAGCGTATATAAATGAGCCGGCGGGCAGTCCAAGAGCAGTTCTTTGGACGCAGGGCTATATGCGAGCGTGTTTACATCAGTGATAATTCAAGTGTGACAGTGTGGATACTATTGTGACAGTTTAGGATAGTTTAGTGAATATTTCAATAGAATTAGTTTAGTTAAGTGAATAGTCTAGTGAATATTTTAATAGAGCTAGTAGTTAAGTGAATAGTTTAGTGAACTATAATAAGCGTTTTAAATTAGTGTTAAAATAAAGACGAGTCTAGTAGATATTGTGTTACTTATTTATTTCCTAGTCTGACCTACAACGAACTCGTAACAATATATATATATATATATGACAACCAACAAGTGTGAGTATAACAGCATCATTAAATTGAAATGAACTCTATACCGAACTTAATGAATTTGCTCTGACGGTGGATGAAAATCCAAACCGGTCAGGAAAACTATAAATATGCATGCTACGACAGATAATATATATACAGATAAAATATTATATATATTATATAAGCCACAAATAAAATGGGACATTTAGTTTGATCATTAATAAATAACATTTATTGGAACATTTTAATACAATTCTCTAGCTAAATAATATCTTTTAGCGTTAATTTTTTCACGCTAACTCTTGCTTTGGATTGATGTAAAAAATACAAAATGAAAAAAAAATTTTTTTTCAAAATGTTAACTTTGTGAAGAGGACAGTCCCCATTGCTCGCTCTACGTCCAATGAAGATGCCGATTGACAAAAGCTAACCTGCTTATATGATGATTCCTGGTTTGTTCTGACCCTGATGCTGGACTCCCAGCCATCAAACCTACTTATCGCAATCGTCTTAAAACCAATTTCAGAGCTCACGGTGACTCCCGAATTTGTGATAATTTATCCCTGAGATCTGTAGCTGTAAGAAACCGACTACATAGAACTGTGAGCGGTCGTCCCGATCGGTTGTGACCATTCTAAGACCACTTCCGTCTCCGACCATATACTCCAGTTTCCCTAAAATTGTTTAATATTATTGAATTAATATGCCAATTATTAGATAAAATAGACGATTTAATGTCAAAGCGTTAACTTCTTCAAAGAACCTAACATATCTGCTACCGCGGTCTAATCGCGGAGACCTTAGTGTTTTTCATTTTTCTAATAGGCCCAACGACACAGCAACTTCATAAAGTTAAAATCATAATTTCGAAAATAAATTTCATACAAAATTGATAGATCTATTTTTTTCACTTGAGTTATATACGGACTTAACAAGAAGAGTAGTGGGATCTACTATTAGCTGCAAGAAATGTTACCTCACGCTGTCGATAAAAATTAAGGGAGCTCGAAATATTTTAAAATGCAGCAGATAAGAAAACTGTGGATAGAAAAATGGCAGTTCGTTAAATTTAATACCAGTTGAAGGTTGGATTAATAACTGCAACATTTAATAAATGATCATCAGAGATATTTTCCGTGATGGCCTGCTTCTTTTTGTGGTCATCGTCCGGTTTCGGGCTTTGCCCATCATCAGGATGTTTTTTGTCAAACAGTGTGATAACATAGACTTGCACAGAGCTGATACACTAGTTTTTAAAAATGTTTTTGTTAGGACCTAACTAGGTTTAAGAGCGGTGTTGGTACCTGAGTGAGAAAACACATGTTTTGGTCTATAAAAAAGCAGCTCTTTAAACATGGAAACATCCAACAAGTGAGGATGTGTAATATAAATATTAAATTTATATTATTGTCAAGATCAATTTGAATCTATTGATTCATTTACAATGGGTTTAAAAAAATTAATACCACACTGAAATTATAGCCAGACTATTATTAGATAACACTGAACTACGTGTTAATATAAACTGAAATAAGAAACTCAACCAAAAATACCGAACTGTACGTACATATAAAGTAGGTCCCCAGTAGTCTTCACAATTATACACAATTAGAGCCTGTTCGATAAAAAAAAAATATCGAAAAAAAAAATACAGCAACTGCTGTAAACATTTTTATTCTTCAAGGAAGCTCCAAAAACCAAATCATGTATTTCTGATGAGAAATCAATTTCCGGCCACGTTCATAATACTTCAGTCTTATTACGAGAAGAGAAAGTATAAAAAGTACAATACATTTTCTGAAATAATTTATTTCCGCAAGAAGAAAAAAAATAAAACAATAAACACAACTGCGAGGTAACAAATAAAGTTAAACATTTTAAGATTATGAGAACAAGATTTGTGAAAAACTTGTAGTTAACAATGAATAAAATAAAACTAAAGTGCCACAGTAAAAGCCAAAGAAAAAATAAATAAATAAATTGAAATATAACGTTTTTTTTTTTTTAAAAAAAGAAACTAAATTACAAGAAACTTTAACAAGAATTGTCAGTAAATTCATATTAAAGAAACTAAATTACAAGAAACTTTAACAAGAATTGTCAGTAAATTCATATTAAAGAAACTAAATTACAAGAAACTTTAACAAGAATTGTCAGTAAATTCATATTAATTGAGAGAGCGTAGAAACAAGCTATAAATATATATATGTTTTTAATTTCTTTGTCTAATTACAGGATGACTGATAAAAACATTTAAAGCAGCTATTTATATTACAAAAATCTTCCCATTTTAAATTACAAATCATTATTTAGAAAGAAAAAATCTTTTCAATTTCTATTTACATTGTACAAAAAAAAGAAAAAAAAAAGTAAAATTTCATTTTTATTAAAATGTAAAAACTTTCTCTTCTAGCCAATATTTTTCGTAGATGTTCTTTTTTCAAACTTTATATAAATAAATGTTTACAAAAAAATAAAAATAAGACCAAAAAGAAAACTCAAATACAAAAATTCGAACAACAGATCTTTCTCCATTATTTTACGAGCAGAAAACCTTGTATTTCTACAACAAATTTTGCAAATACCTCCTTGAATCTAGCCTTATGTTGGCGATCCGTTGACAATACAAGATTGTTAGTTAATTTATTAAAAGACTCAGCTAAACGCTGTGCTACTTCTGGATTTGATTGAGAATTTATCCAATCTTGTACGCAGACTTGATATTCTTCCTGCAAAATGTGTAAAAATATATATATAAATTACAACAAAAAAAAAATTATTCGTTTGACAAACGAGTGAAGTGCTACTTTTATAACGACTGAATACAGGTAGGCCACCTCCAAGCACATAACGAAATATGACAACTGATCGAGCGTTAAATTTTATATTTCCTCTACAACAGTTGAAAACTATTTATAACGAGAAAAAAAAGGACATAAAAACTAGTAAATCATGTACGGAAGCTTGTCCAATGAAAAGACTAAGTTTGGTTTTTGGTTGTTTGTGTAGCAAATCCATTACAAATCCAATGTTTGTAAGCCCAAATCCACTGCGATCTGAATGATCTATGGTGGATGGCGAACTAAGCTAGAGTTTGCCTGTGGACTCATTAAACTAATTAATTGTCTACATCAACTAAATCAGCGGCCTCAAGTGTTTTCGTGTTGAAGGTGCCAGTGTTGTTTGGCTTCGAATGTTTAATTTAAGAACTTCTACTTTACTTCTTCTTCTTCCTAATCACGGGTTCCCTTTATGAGACCTTTCTAGCCATTTCTTTCTTCTATTAATCGAGCTCTTCAGTCCATGCCTTTCAGTCGGAAGTCTTCTTTAATATCTTCTTTCCAATTCTTCCTCTGCTTCTGTTTCCCTTAACTCTTGTTTCATAGATAATCTAGTAATCCTTGCTTTATCCATTCTTAACAACGGACCGAACCATTTGAGTCTATTCTCCCTTATTATTTCCTCAACAGTCTTTACGTCGAGATTTTTCCTTATAACTGTATTTCATATTTTATCTCCATGTGTCTTGCCTTCGAATTTACGAAGGAATCTCATTTCGGCTGCGATGTTAGCTTCGATGTCTTGATATTACGGTCCAAGGACTCACTACCGAATGTAAGTATCGGGAGAAAAAACACAATTCTACTTTACTTTAATATTATTAATATATTTCACTTTTCATTCAAACCTTAAAATTTGTTAATTGAAAGGTGGCAACACTGAAATTACTTTTGATCTATCGAGATTAGAAATAATTTTTGCTCTTTAGAGTTAAAAGTGCTACTTTATTTAACCAGTGATATTAGTGAGATAACTGTCAGATTACTCAACTGTTGTAGAAGAAAAATTATTATTATTAAGTAACTTTAAACTAAAGAAAAAAAGAGAAAGTAATAAACAAAAGTACCTGATAACAACAAATCAATACAAACAGAGCCACACCTACATTAGACAGTACATCTGAATTTACTTGACGACACAAGATCATATCCATCAGTATCTAGCAAACAATTTTTTAATCATTAGGATGACAATAATATATCTTTGATAGAGTCAATTTCCAACAGGTAAGGCTGAATTTATTCTTATTTTAAATGGGTGATATGTAAAGCAAATGGCTATCAAGGTAAATTCAATATGATCTATTAATATATATTCTGGTTCCTCTTGTGACGAGTGTTTTGTTTACATAGAATATACTCGTCAGTAAAGTGTGTAAATATGAAGTTTGCCTTGCGGGTGCGCCCACATCAAGTATCTCTTCAGGTTCTATATATACTGTTTTGATAATGACTAATGTTAGTGTTAAGTACAGTTAAGATCTATGACTATCCGTCGTAGCATGCTTCATTTTTGCTTTCTCTTATTCCTAGTAAGAGGAAGTATTGCGATCGTGCCAGATTTTCGAAATTGAGTTTTTACCGGAAATACATGTTTTCGGGTATGCTGATTGCGAAAAATATGTTTGCTTAAGTCCATATTAGCTTAGGCCACGCTTCTTCGGACACCTATCATTACAAATTATTCTTTAAAATATACTAAAAAGAGAATAATTACCTTAACAAAAGGTGCTAAATATTTGAAACTCTTCGAAATGCCTGCATTAAACACATGCGAACCTAATACTTGTATAAAGTCACAGCATACTGAATTCACATCCTGTCCAAACGACTGTAATCCTAATTGTACACTGTTCAAAATACTTTTTACGAGATCTTCATTTTGCATTACAATTTTCTCAGGATACAATTCACATACAAATGTTATCATCTATAGAAAAATTTAAAAAAAATCAGTAAAGAGTAATATGGTCCACATTAGTAGGATTAACTTGTAGAAACTTATTAACATTCTTATTAACCTTACATACGATATGAGAGAATCACAACTTATGAGAAGTTAGTATGGCATGCTCCTTAAATAGTAGATTAACTTAGTAGATAGAATAACTGAATGCTAATCTATCATTTTAAAGTGGATAAATTTAGTTTGTTACATTTAAATTTTATGCGTTTATTCGCGGCTTTCTGCTAAAACACTTAATTATCTGTGTCTTACCTTATAATACTGAAGACAAAGTGATGGGAACTTCAACAAATCAATGGTCATCAATGGCATAAGAATATTTAGGCCATATAAGCATACATCTGCTGCGGTTACTGGTGTACTACTTCCATTTGTATTTTCAACTTTTAACAAAGAGAACATTTCTCAATGAATAATATGTTTAAAACAAAATTGCTAATTAGCTAGCCACTTTTAAGATCTATATTATTTCAGAGAGAAGCGAATAGCGTATAACTTATCCTGGATCCCTTTCCAGTTTTCTTCTGAAGATGAACAAATAGCTTTGTAGCCACAATTAGTATTCACATTAGTAGGATAATTAGAATAGAATAAGTGAATGCTTATTTAATGTGGATAAATTTAGTTTTAATATATTTTAATCATTCCAAACTTTTTCCAGAGAGAATTTCCAGAAAATTTGCAGTGATGGAGATTTTGGAAAAGCCCTCTTTCCTAAGGGATTTTTTCAAGAAGTTATTGAGCAAAAGAAGAAGTGGTAATACTGAATTATTCTGGAAGAATAGTTCCCAATTATCAGCCTTCAACATTTATTAAACAGTCTGCAGTCAAATCCCTTAATAAAATTTTTTAGTTTTCCCCATTCTTATTAACCTTACATACGATATGAGAGAATCACAACTTATGAGAATTTTCTATCATTAACTTGGTTCTGCAATAAAGAGGAACCCGGGAAAATAATCCGCAAGAACCTAGGAATGTGTAAATAATTGTTTACTTACAGTGATAGTTAATTATTATTATTTATGGTATACTTAATTAATTACTATTGCGTAGTAAAATGTTCATATGGAGAAGGGTCTCGGCCATGTTTATCAGAAAAACTCAAGTTTTACTGATGAAATTAATAATAAATACTTGTGGTTCCTGAATAAAGAACGGTGTTTAACTATTTACATGAAATCTAACATTACACAAACTACACCCTTAGGGCTCAACAGCCCTCCAAGGTGGTTAAGGAAGAAATTAGAATTTCATTACTGACTTTCTATCTAATAATATTAATTGTAGTATTATTTAATTCAAATTTAAATTAAAAGTTAGGGTTGGTAACAATGTTTTGTGAGGGAGTAGTGGGGAGAGACAGCTAGTTTTACACCTTATGTTTGGCTGACACCTTTTGTTAGGGGCAAGTTCACTTCCTCATATTTTATATACTAGTTGAATTAAAGAATAAACAAAATACAGTCCACTTTTTACTAAAGAGTTTATTTATTCAACTATAAATGGAACCTTTTCTCAAATGAGGGGAAAACCCATCACCTCAACAAAGGTTATATAGGTGGTGAGACATGTTCAGATGGTTTACATACGTATCCCAAGCTTGTTTATAGCATTCACAACCGGGGGCGTTTCCAAGTACAATTCGAGAACTGTAAAGAGATCTTTGGACAGAGTTAATAAAGTCACGTCACACATCTTTTATTATCAACTTCTATTGGTTTTGCAGATTATCCTACAGAAGGTTACACGATCATGTGTGCTGTTAACAATTACAAAAATTCTGGTGTGAAATACTCTCTTCTCTTATTGCAGATAAGATAATTTTATAATGAAGGAAGTTGTCAACCAATTTTAGTGGCAATCTGTATAACAGAATGGTGCAAATAATAGCTTACGCCGATGATGTGGCAATACTGGCAAGGTCACAGCATGAGCTAAAATTAGCCTTTCTAGAGATGGACGTGGCTACTAAAGAATTTGGGTTATAGGTGAACACTGAAATAACCAAGGATGTGGCTAGTAGAAGGAAAAGAAGAATATTCCGGAACTTTCGGGTGGGGGAATATTCTTTTGAAGGGGTCAAACAATTCAAATACTTGGAGGCAAATTTTAACGTCTAATAATCGTGTTAGTGAGGATATAGGTGAGAGAATTGCAGCCGGTAATAGATGTCTCTCAGCGCTGAAGCCAGTTTTTAAAGTAAATGTTTGTCCTGAGCAGTAAAGATAAGAATCTACCAAACGACAATGCGGCCAATAACCATTTCAGGAGCATGGGTATTAACAAAGCGGACGAACAAAGATTGTGCAGGTGGGAAGAAAGTATTAAGAAGGATAGTCGGACCTGTAAGGACGCAAGATGGCTATTAAGTCAGGACGAACCGAGAAGTCGCAGAACTGTTCGATGAGCCAGTTATAGTAGCCACTATAAAGTTGGATAGGTTGCGATGGTTGGGACATTTGCACAGGATGGAGGAGACTTTCCTGAAAAGTTTTGTGTGGACATACTGTGGGAAAAAGCCGCGGGGCAAGCCCCGATTGAGATGGTTAAGGGATGTACAAGACGATTTGGAAGCCCTTGGTCAGCGTAGATGGAGAACGTCGGCAAGGGATAGAGCTAGGTGGAGAGTTGTAGTGGTTGAGGCTCGGGTCCTTCATGGACCGTTATAGCCCCAGTAAGTAGATAATATAATAGACAAATTTTCTTCAAACTTACATTTACTCATGTTTAAATATGTACTTGTCTTCAATTTTATATCAATTAAAGAATCTAAACTTCAGAAAATGACTCTTTTGAGAAACCCACACACTCCCTCTCACTCAGAATTTCTTGAAATGTAATTTCTCGAAAATAGTTCCCCAAAAAAATGATAGATCTCGGATTCATGGTAGTATACCAAACTTAATGAAATTCGTCAGTTTGGATAAAATCCTATAAAACTAGAATAACTTCAGTAAAAATGAGATTCCGGTCAACCGATTTTCTTCAAACTCAGAATTTTGATAATATATTAATTTCTAATTAGTATTATTTAGATGATAAAATTGTGCAATAAACTGAAATACCACTCGAAAGGAAAACATAACCCTGCTTCTCTCTGAAAAACCACCTTGAAGCATTTTTTCGGAGAAATGTTTCAAACAAAAATTGTAGCTCTTGAAGACGATATACATTGTTTAAAGAAACTTGCTTGAGCTGTTTTCGAGAAACTTTCAGAAAACTGAACTGTTCGGTGCACCGCCCAAACGGCAAAACTATTTTTTCAAATTCGAATATTGGCAACATATTTAATTCTAAATAATATTATTTAGATGATTCAATTAATTGAAAGAGCATTTTAGAGGAAAACATAAATCTAACCTTTCTCCCCAAAAAGCTCCCTTAAATGAATTTTCCTAGAGAAATGTTTTAAATAAAAGTTGTAGCTCCTCTTTGTATGTGATATATTATCATGTTTAAAGAAAATCGTTGGAAAATCGCAAAACTGATAAAATCCATTTAGTAAAATGGTACTTTCGGTTGAGGAATCTTGACAGGAAAGTTCCTGTCAGATCCCATGATGATGCCCACAAGAAATGTCAATTTTGACTTTTTACGATTTTCCGTTTTTGTGTTTGCTAATCACACCACACACGCACAGACAAAGTGAAACAAAGAGATAATATATCTGCTTTAGGAAGCACAGAATGGCCGATAGGAAGATTTTGACTAACAGAATTGCAATGTTTTTTGTTTTTATTTTCCGGGAAAACTGGTTATTGGCTGTGTTTCTGGGGAGCTGTGTTAAGATTTCTTTCGTAATTTTCTGTTTAATGAATGTATAATATTTCCGGTGAAAATTCCATTTCTGATAATCTGATAAAAATTGGAAATCATTCCTCATAATGAACCAGAGGAAGTAAAATATGAAGCATATATCAGTTTGCGGTGGTACCTGCAGGACTGAGATCAATAAAATCCTTGGATAGTAGACCAGTAAACAATTCCATCAATAGATGTATATCATTGTAGGAATCTTCTTCAGCAGAAGGTTCTATAGTTCGTCTTCCCAAATTACATCTAGCATACATCTGTACAGTATTTAAACATGCATCGTAGAAAATTCTACTCTCGTTCTGAAAAATGAATAACCATTTACAAAATATAAATTAATCTAAACAGAATATATATATATATATATATATTTATTATTTATATAACTTACTGTAGTTAAATAACAAAGCATATGACGAGCGACATCGCAGAAAAATTGCAAAATTAACTCAATAATTAACTGATAATTACAATAAACTGCACTTAAATTGGCAGATTCATAAAGCAAAACACTGACTCGACTAAAAATTGAATGCACGGTCACCACTTGTGCTCCTTGAGCGATACCTGCGAAATTTTGAAATATTTTTTAAAATTTGCTCGAAGTAAATATTTTATTTTCCAAAGAATTTTAAATATATAATATACCAATAAAAGATTCAATAATATCAGCAATTTCAGCTTTTATTGGCTCATTTTGATAATTTATTTTAAAAGATTCTTGGTCTATTATACTTCGAAATTGATCCATTATTGGTTTTATAATCTAAAAGCAAAAATAAAAATTACAAACGAGACAAGAACAATAAATTTAATGTGTAACAATACACATACTCTTGCTGCAATTATTACATTTCAATCTTGGAATTTTTTGCTAAACGTTTGGTGGCTTAACATTAATCTGATATTGGTTGGCTTCAGGAAAAACTTTCCCTTAAACATGACACACTAAATGGCCACACCCATCTGTTAGCCCTCTGGGAAAACTTGACGGTATTTTTCAAAGTTTAAGCTTAACTCTAAAAATCCTCCAAAACCCTCTAAAAACAGTTTTATCAGAAAAATATTTCAAATACAAGTGATAGTCTTAAATCGGTCCAATTAGCCATCCAGGTTTAAAGAAAAATCATTCGAGCCGTTTTTGAGAAAATCCCCACCCTAAACTACGGAATCTATTAAAAAACTCACACTTCCGGTTAATAAATTTTTCTTCAACATGTAAACTGTAGCTTTGCTTTAAATGGACCTGGCTAAGTTTCGAAACCCCACTCTGTGATTACTAAACAAAACATCAAGTTTGTCTGCCTGCGATGCTTTAAGTTTGACTAATCACACCAATACATACGAGATCATTTACTAAAATTTCAAAAATTTGACAAGACGCATTACTACTTCTTAAAGCATAAGTGAAAGGAAGGGGGAAGAAAAAAAGCAGAAAAACATACTCTTGACCAATATTCTTCTCTTTTACTGTCTTCATCAATACCGGCCCCACCAAGGATAAACGCTTTAATTAGGCCACGTTTTGCAATTGGCGGAAGCTGTCTGGTTTCTACACTTTGGTGTAAGGATACGAGTCGCCAAAATCCTTCGCTTTGTAGTACAAAAGAGGCTCTGTAAAAAATCAATATCAATTACATAATTTCACAAAGGAATTTCTGGATATATATATATATTGTGTGTGTGTGTGTGTGTGTGAGAGTGAGAAAATAGATGAGACCATGAAAAAGAGAAATAAAACAATGCAAAACATGAAAATCTCAAAAGAGAAATTGATGAATACCTAAAATCTGTGAAATCTCCACTCACTTTTAGGCGCTTTTGGCAAGTTATTCAGAGGGTCATATACAATATACGATCATAGAACCAATAAGCGAACAATGGTACAACAGATCCTCTAGTTCTCCACTGGCTTTATAGCCATTAGCTTTAATCCATAGGAGGAAGTGGATTAAATACGTCCTTCAGAAATTGGCGTTATCCTCTAATAACCACACAGATAACAAAGGGCCTGCTGATGTAGTAGATCTGTGCAACTATTTGGGTTTAGCGAACCCATAGACAAACTCGAGCTCAACAATCTTACACAATCACTAACAAAACCGTATGCTTTACATCTTTCTGTATACAAACTACTAGGATCTATTAACATCTAAGAAAACAACAGTATACCATTCTGGTCACAGTGAATATGGGTTTATAACTACCCACCTACAAAAATCCAACATTCCTCCCATACAATTTTGGTAACTTAAAGAATAATACGAATCTTTCGTATATAAAAGCAAGAATAGAAGTACGTAATAAATATCTGTTCGGTTTATACAAAATTCTATCTAGAAAACTGCGGGGTGATTATATAAGACGTGGGAGATTTGCGAGTGTAAGTGTTGTGTTACATGTGGACTGGGATTTGCCAGTAGGTTCGCTAAACCCATGTAGTCATAAGTATCAAACACTTCCCCAGGCCTTATGTGTTAGGGGGATGCCTTAATGTAGACATTCTACTGCCTCAGGACAGTATATTTACCACTATAGAACTGTTATCCACAATAAAGACCAACCTTAATTAATGGTAATGGTTCTTCAATAAAGAGTATAAAACCCCTAAACGGAGAAGTGTTACATATTTATGGCCTAATTATTGAGAGAGCAAGACGGAGAATTCACACTAACTGGAGTATGCAGACATTATAGTTTTTCAAATCTTTATTAAGAAAGAAGACTAGATTAATATGCGCAAAAAAGGATCCAGAAGTGTAGATAACCAGATGTCTCCAAAATGGAAGTTGGGATTAAAAGACAGAATGGAAACTATTAGTTCTGATAAAGCAATATAGAAATATAAAAACAAGAAGGCCTCTGCACTGCAAGGTAGAAGAAAAAGAGAATAAGTAAGTAAGTAAAACAAGTAGATCCTAATCCTTTCCAGATAATAGTGCCGGTCAATATAAAACATAAAAAAAAAGCTGGTGTGGACTTTAGATAACGAGATTTGGCTATCGCAGAAACGAAGGGAATTTTAAGGTCGTTATGGATGGTGGGATTGGAAGGGAGCATTGGCTATGGTGCGAAGGATATTGGGATTGAATGCGATAAAGATTTGGATGTCTGGCTGTCCCATATAGTTCGATTCTGTAAGTCCAAATAGGGTCTAATATAGAATAATATAGTTGTCATTTGTTATGTAATGTATGTTTCGAACGTTTTTCTAGAAGTTTTTTTAGCATTTTGTATCTGTTATTCAGTTCAGTTCTTTTTAGTTAAGTATGGAGGATTCCTGGTTAGTCGTTTGTCAAGACGGGAAGTAAAGGAATATGGTTGAAATATATAGAAGGAAGGGTTTTGCGGTATAATGTGAAGAGTATGTAATTAGATTTGAGTTGATTCACCTTGATTCTCCACTTTCGGAGCCAGGATTCGAGGATGTTGAGATGGGATTGAAGATGTCGAGTTGACATGACGGGATCATTATGAGGGGATAGGATGGCCGTATCGTCGGCGAAGGTGAAGGTGACAGTATTAGAAGGAGGACAGCAGTATATACTGAGTAAAGAAGGGGAGCAAGTATACTTCCTTATGGAACGCCAGCGTGAATAGGAAATATGGGAAAAAATGAGGTTCCTTGAACTACCATGAAATGGCGTTCGGCGAGATATGATTTGAGGATGAGATAATAAGTGGAAGGAAGGATGCCCTCAAGTTTCCACAATAATAAGGAAGGCTCCCGGGCGGTATTGCTTCCGCTCAAGGGATGTAGCGATGGTATCTCCCTTGACTCTAACAGTAGTTAGAGAAAGTAAAAATAATAGCCTTCAGAAACATGGATTTAATAAACATACACTCACTTATCTCTGAGATCGACTAATGAAACTAATAACTGAACTGATCCTTCAGTGATGGCTGGTTCTGAACTAAAAGTCCTAAGATTAAATTCTACTTTCATCAGTAGATAATTAACTGTCCACATTGCACCATCAGAATGTAAGCCGAATGCTGAAATAAGCGGCATACTCATCTAAAAAAACAAAAAACAACAAGTGAGGAAATTCGATTTAAATCAAATGTTAATAATTAAAAGAACAAGAACTGATTAACAGCTGTTATATTTTTTCATCATATGTTTTTTATTAAACATATGTTAACACAAGTTGCTATGGAAACTAATAAGTTAACAAAATACTAATTAGATAGATAGGTAGATAGATATATATTTAATTGCTCTCCAAAAAAATCTTCACACGATACAATTTACATAAAGTAACATTTCTGGCATAGCGAAGGCCGTCTGTCAGAAGTACAGTTTCAAACTTTGAACATTTCCCTTAATCCTACTTTACTCATAAAGAAAACAAAAGCAACATACAATAAAAAAGAAAAACTTTTCAATATCGGTAAAAAAGAAGAAGAAAATGAGTGAAAATACAAGTAAAAAATAATGAAATGAACCCCTAAATAAACACTAAATACATAATTAATAAAAATGTTTTACATTACAAACAACCAAATTAAATAATAGAAACAAATAAAATGTTATCATTACAACAAATTCAACTTCCTGCAGTTTTAATTTAAATAATGAAGTGATATTCAACTAAAAATTAAAATTTTCTGTTAGATATTTTCTAAATGCGAATGCTTCCTTGCCATATTTCGAAAGCGATTCCTAATCGGACCCATTTAAGACGTCAATCATTTCACCCTCTGTAAGCTTGTCCCTTTCCAAATACTTCATTGTGACATTCTTAAAAATTGGGTATCGGCCAAGGAAGGTGCCTTCATTTACTCGCTTATTGCATACTGAAAAAATATAGATGTTACCCTCTAATAATATACCCTCTAGTATAGCCTATAATTCAGATTGAGGAGTTCCCCTCTAACTTTGATCACCAAGCCCACACTGTTCGTATCTAAATCAGCACATATATAATCAACCTCCATAGAAAACCGTTTGCCGATAACTGTGATAGCCTCAGATCTCTATATTCTCTAGAATAGTATTCATATAACTTTTGCTCAAATTTATTTAGATTTTCCTTTCACTTCCTTATGTCTAAAACAATACAATCTAATTTCTTGCTCAAAAACACCCGACCCTCCTAACTACATCTGATGCCACTATTTAGTTAGCCGGAATAAGTCTTGATCCAGAGTTCTGAGATATGAAGTGCAGGATAAAGGTAAAAATATTAACGGGGGCATATTTCAAGATAAACTATATAGTTGGGAGTGTTACTAGGAAGCTTATGAAGTCTTTTAATAGATGATCGTTGGACTTTCTCCCTGACGCTGGACTGAATCCCTAAACTTGACAACCGTAAATCAAAGCCGAACAAGTCACGGACTTGAACACATCATGTTTGGAACTTCTTTATTAGCTACAAGACCTGCCCAGACAACGATTCTCAATTCTCATAACGCTTGTGAAGCCTTGCCTGACCACTACCATCCCAAACTTAATGATAGGGAAAGTTCTATACCCAAATATTTATAGGAGTTAACCACCTCAACAGGTTGACTTCCAAATTTCCCCACTTCCCTTTTACTCAGTTTACTGCCCTGTTTTCGGAACACCATTATTTTTGTCTTGGCTAAGTTCACTTTCATATCCAGGTACCTGCATAATTTTTCCAGTTAGTTTATCAATGTCTGAAGTACTTCTGGTTTATCCGCAAAAAGTACAATGTCATCGCGAACAGTAATAATTTTAAATTATAATTATTTATATAAATTCCTCCGAACAAATTACCTTTCAGGTCATAGAAAAACAAAGCAAATAATAAGGAACTAAGGCTGCAAACCTGTTGTACGCCAGATTGTGTTTCAAATGCCTCAGAACAACCTTTGCTTTCACAGACGCGTAGCAGAGTACTTATATACAAATTTCTCACTGCCCGAATGAACTTGCTTCATAGACCAATCACCGAAGCTTAAAAAAAAGCGACTCGCTATCTACTGTGTCAAATGCCGACTGGAAATCAACGTAAAGACAGTAAAATTTTTTCCAACCTTCGTGTTCATTAGAATAAACACGTTATCATTAGTGGAATAACCTTCTCTGAAGCGTGCCTGCTCTTCGCACAAAATGTTTCTCCTGAACCCAAGCTTCAGCTTCAGCTCGCTGCCAAAAGATCAGTGTAAACTTTCTTAAATGTATCCTGCAAAACTACACCCCGGTAATTACACGCCAAATTTGGATCCCCTTTCTTAAACAGCGGACGCACAAAAAAAAAGCATAGATTTTAATTACGATAGTGATATAATGAAATAAACTGTCTATTTGTATTAATAATAAGGCATTTTACCTCGGCGTAATAAGTTTCATTTGGTAAAAGATATGATAGCGACCATACTCTGAGAAACCAAAGAATACTAGCACCTACTTCTGGACTTAAAAAGTGTGCCAGTTTAGCATTAATGGTCTTTCTTTCCACTTCACACAGTCTTAATATCGCCGACACCAATCTAAAATAAACAAAAAATGGGATTTAAACAAAATATTCTAACTACAGAATTTCTCAATTTCTAGTAGATACATTCTCTTCAAAAAGTGGAATTCATATAAGGTATTTAATCGTTGGTAGTGCAATAAAGAAATCAATTTAGGCGTATAACTTAAAAGTTACAGGCTCTCTCCGTATACTTAAGGTAGCAAGTTAAAACTTTTGAAATAATCTTAAAAAACAAAGTACTACTACAGTGAAAGGTTACTTCCAATTTACCACCATATTCGAAAATTTGAAATCATTTCCTTTTAACATAGCGAAAAGAAAATATATCAGGTTTCAACTGCCTCTAATTTTTCATTTTGTGTTCAAAGCTGTTCACAACAAACAAAATACTAAAAAAACTTGTTTTACTTTTTCGTACTACTGTAAAAGGAAGTATTGAGACCGTGTCTGATTTTCGAAATTTTATGCACCGGAAATACTTTTTTGGTCTGTTGAGCACAAAAAAGTGATTTTTCGCAATTGTTCTATTATGTATGTATAGGGTTGGTGCAAAAATAATGCAGGTTTTTGAACTTTCATCTTTTGTTTACTTCTGCTTGCCAAGTAAACAAAGATAATCCTCCAGTCTAGGTAATGGATTATAAACAATGTTTATTAATGTTGTTTTTCCTCAAATATCAGTTTAGTTTGTGTTCCATTTTGTATGAGTTAAGACCTCCGATATTCACCATGTCAAAACAAGATTTTCGTCAAATTTATTTTTACGAGTTCAAACTTGGTCGAAGTGCGGCTCAAACTGCGCGTAACATCAATGTTGTTTGGGGTGAAGGAAGCATCAGTGAATGTACAGTGCAGCGATGGTTCCAAAAATTTCGTGTTGGAGATTTTGATCTCGAAAAAAGGAAGGCCCTCTGTTGTTGATCACGACCATCTTAGGGCATTGGTGGAAGATAACCCTCGCAAAACCACTCGGGACTTTGCGAGAGAAGTTAGTGTTGACCACTCAACAGTCGTTCGCCATCTTGAACAAATTGGTAAAGTTAAAAAGCTCGACACGTGGGTACCTCACGAATTGACCCAGAGCCAAAAACATCGGCGTTTTGAAATTTGCAATTCTCTTCTGTTGCGCTACCAAAATGAACCATTTCTTAATCGAATCGTGACATGTGATGAAAAATGGATCCAATACGACAACAGGAGACGGTCAGGCCAGTGGCTGGACAAGGATGAAGCACCAAAACATTTCGCGAAACCAAGCCTGCACCCGAAAAAAGTAATGGTGACAGTGTGGTGGTCTACTGCAGGTGTTATTCATTACAGCTTCCTAAATACTGGCGAAACAATCACGGCTGAAACATATTGTCAAGAAATTGACAAAATGCATAGGAAATTGCAAAATCTTTGTCCAGCATTGGTGAATCGGAAAGGACCAATTCTTCTTCACGATAACGCCAGGCCACATATCGCAATGCCAACTCTCAGGAAACTTCAGGAATTGAAATATGAAACACTTTCGCACCCTCCATACTCCCCCGATCTCTCGCCGACGGACTTCCACTTATTTAGACATTTGGACAACTTCTTAAGAGGAAAAAATTTTAGGGACCGAAGTGAAACCGAAAATGCCTTCCGCGAGTTTATTGAGAGTTTAAATAAAGATTTTTTAGAAACTGGAATAAAAATGCTTCTGACACGTTGGCAACTATGTGTTGATAATGATGGAACATATTTTGAATAAATAATCTTAGTTTTATACAAATTATAATTTTTTTTTTTGGCATATAAAAACCTGCATTATTTTTGCACCAACCCAATATATAGCGAGCATAACTCATTAACCACAAGTCGCAGAAAGTTCTTCATTCTGGATATTTCAGGTAGCTGCTATCAGAGCCCCAACAAAAAGCTTAATCGGTAGTATCGCTTTACCGAAGGCTTTTTTCAATTCTTTTGCGATTTTCGCTCCAACGTTAAGCTTCGGAATACATCCTAAATACATGGCGGACTTGCGTACTCCTTTTTATTTTTCAACATTTTTCCAGAAAAGTGCTTCCTAGGGGGAGGATGCTCCCGCAGAGGGTAACTGTTGCATGCAGTTACTTGGGGAATATATTATATGTTACTGACGAATATAAATTGGCCATACCAGCCGTCCAGGAAATACGTTGGACCGGACAAGGAATCATAGAAAAGAAAAGCCACACTATCTATTATAGCGGTCATGATAAACAACATATCTTTGGTACTGGGTTCATTGCCCAGAAAAACGCAAGACTAAATAGGAAAAATAAACGCAAGAATAAAAGGAAAATTTTGTAATTATAGCCTCTATAGCGTCCACGCTCCTACTGAAGCCTCGGAGGAAATCGAGAAGCATGAGTTCTAAGCATGATATAGATGTAATGAAAGCGTTAATGAAATGTTGTTAATGAAAACGTATTCTTCCCTACTATTGGACGGAATAGCCTACATAATGAAACCAATGACAATTGCCAAAGATAAACTTTGCCGCATCTAAGGATCCAATCATTGGTGGCACGCTCTTCCCGCACAGAAAGATTCATAAGGGCACCTGGAAATCCCACGAGGGTATACCATAAACCGATTGACAACATCTTGATCGCTCGAATCTAATCAATGGTTGATCATATAGCGCTAATATTGATTCTGACCATTTCCTCAGCATTGCCCGATCAGAGCTAGAATAGCCACTGTCAAACCAAGAAGGGAAGGGCAAAGAACAACAAAAAAGTATGGCACTGATAAACTGAAAGAACTAGATGTGTGAGGAGAAGTTAAATGAGAAGCTAATAAATATGGATCTATCAGAAGATAATAGTATTGACTATAAATGAGATAAGTGCAAGGATATAATGGATGCAGTGGCGGAGGAAGTGCTAGGCCGGCAGAGGAGGCAAACTAGAGCCCCCTGGTTTGATGAAAAGTGTCAAGTAGTAACTGCGGTGAAGAATGAATCCTACAGAAAAATTCTCCAGAAGAGGAATACTCGAGCTTTAACTGAGGAAAATTGTGAGAAAAGAAGAGTTGAAAAGAGAATGCATAGGAAGAAAAAGCGGGAATATGAGAATAAGGAGCTTGAAGCCATCGAGGAGCAAGAAATCTAAACGAGGTGAGGAAATTCTATCGAAAATCAATGAGGGGCGTAAACCCTATAAGCCAGTAGTTGAAAATGGTGCCCGTCGAACCAGATAAGGTGGATATTTTGGACAGATGGAAAAAATATTTTGAAGACCTCCTTCAAAGAAACAGAGGATGGCAGCTTGAATACTCGCACGCCGCCTTTTTATAATGCTGACGATGATCTGGAACCGCCTGATGACAGGAAATTGAGGAGGCAATAACAAAGCTCAAAAATAATAAGGTCTTAGGATTCGATGGACTCCCAGCCGAACTATACCAGTATTGGGACAATGAGCTAACCAAAATCTTGCGCCAACTCTTTCTGAATATCTGGATAGAAGAGACATTGCCTAAAGACTGGAATAAGTCAGTGATATGCCCTATTTACAAGAAAGGAGGTATGTTAAGCTGCGGAAACTACAGGGGCATCTCCCTACTCCCGTGCGCCTAATATTCTGTTCCAGAGGCTCCTGCCGCTAGCAGAATGGGAGATCGGCAAATATCAGTTTGGGTTCCGAAAAAGAAAATCAACAACCGATCAGATCTTCTCTCTCAGGATGATGCTTGAGAAAACCATGGAGTATAATATAAGACTCACCACCTGTTTATAGATTTCCAATCCGTCTATGTTAGCGTTAACTTTATAGGGCCATGTTTGAAATGAACATACCTCCTAAGCTAGTCCGTCTCATAAGGATGACCATGACGAGTGCAGGGTGAGTGGTCCGCGTACAGACCGATCAAGCCTATGTACCTATATACATAGTCCTTTATTCGGTGTAGACTCTCAAGAGTTTACACCGAATAAAGGACTGCGGCAAGGGGACGCCCTAGCCTGCCTCCTATTTAACCTGGCTTTAGAGAAAGCCGGGAGGGATTCTGGTATCCAGACCAGGGACACCCTTCTGAATAAAACCGTCCAACTTATTGCATACGATGACGACATCGATAATATCGCAAGATCGATGAATGCCATGAGAGAAGCATTTCTGTCGCTAGATGCAGCAGCCAGACTGCTAGGCCTGGTTGTTAATGAAGCAAAGACCAAGTTTATGCGCACGGGGCGTAGCCCTTCTACCCAAGAGCAGCACTTGAGGATTGCGCATTATAGGTTTGAGAGGGTTCATGAATTTACCTATCTTGGATCTTTGGTAAACAGCGAAAACCAGGGAAGCCTAAAAATTAAAAAAGATTATGGCTGCGAACAAGTGTTACTTCGGCCTAGCAAAACACTTGAAAAGTAAACTCATCTCTCGTAGCACAAAGTCACTGCTGTACAAAATGCTCATTCAGCCAGTGCTGATTTACGGCTCCGAAGCGTAGATCATGAAGAAAACAGATGAACGAGCCGTGGCGATATTTCAACGGAAGGTGCTCGTAGAATCTATGGTCCTATAAGAGATGGGCAAAACTGGAGAATTAGGCAAAATCGAGAAGTTTACGCTTTGTTGAAGGAGCCAGATATTTCTAAGGTCATAAAACTTGGAAGACTGAGGTGGGCAGGGCATGTGACGAGAATGTGCAGTGAAGAAATCCTGAGGAAAACATTGGAGGGCATTGTACAAGGTCCCAGAGGGTAGGCAGACCAAGGCCACGATGGCAGGATTGTGTGCCGGGAGACGCAATGGCAATGCTTGGATTCCGCAATTGGAGGGCGGCTGTACAGGAAAGAGACGCCTGGCGGGCCCGTCTTGAGGAGGCCAAAACTCTTCATGACTCGCCATTAAAGAAAAAGAAGAAGAAGGGGAAGGATGAGCTTAGTGTTTCGTCTAAAATGTCATTTTGGTATATTATGCGATTTATAACTTCTATTAAATATTAATGTATAGAGAATTAAATGTATTGACAAATTTCCATTTCGAAGGAAGTCACAAAGGGGACTTAGCGAACTTTTTTTTTCAGTTTTCTGGTATTTTCAAGTTATTGGGTTTCTTTAAACTCTATATATTTACTACAAATATATAGATCTAACACTCTTGATCAATCTTCCGAGAAAAATTGAAATTAAGCAGATTCTAGAGCTGAGTGTGGCTTCACTCAAAAGTGCCGCTTTATTACATTTTAGGTTACACGCATAAAATATTGACGTCAACTAAACTTTTAGAAAAATTCCAAGTTTGAAGAAAATTTGTCAATTATAACTACATATGAGGGGTCTAAAGCACAAGGGGTATAAGTGCAATTTCTAAAAATATCCGAGTTCAGCATAGGACAAGGAAGCTAAAGTTCCCTTCTGTTTAAAGGACAAAGGGTATCGTGTGCTACTCAACTAGGTGCTGCATTTAGAGGTGTGAAGAAAAACTACTTAACCAGATAGCTATTTGGCTTGGAGCATAGGGGATATATTGCAGTTATAGTGAGTATATAGTGCAGTCTTTATGAGGATTTCGTATGCTTGATAGAAGTTGTATTCAGCACAGTGTAAAATATATGTAGTGTTTTCAATTATCATAATACTGTAGTATCTAGGCAATCATCTGGATAGCGCAGGTGGAAAAAGCAAAACATGAAAAAACGCAGGAAAAAATTCGAGAGTTTAACGCTACCTTCTACAAATTCAGGAAATGTATAGGACTAGGAATGGTAGAGATAAGGAGCGCACATGATGATATTAAACTCAGACATAAGTTTGAAGAAGAGCAAGCTCTGATCAACTGGAAGCTATGTACCACCATGGTTAATAATGAAGAAGGATGTAAGTACCGACAATTTCCTACTGTTACGGAAATAGTGAAGAAAAAGGAGATAGAAGGAAAGAACAAAATATCGAGGCCGCCATGGTTGGAAGGAAGAAGAAACAGGTTGGCAGGTCTAAAGGAAATGGCGACCACCACGGTTGGTGGAGGAAGAAGAAGAAACGATAAAACTAGTAGTAAAGATGAAGACCAAGAGGAAGAAGGAATGAATGATAAAACTAGTGAATAATTGCTTCCTGCCTGCTCAAATTCATTTCGTACTTGCTAAGCAGTGTCACTTAATTGACGCCATTTAGCCACAATGAAGGGAGACAAAACAAGAGCCATTATATTGTCAAATTCTAGCTTTATGTTATCCGTAACACCAATATCCAAACCGTAGATCACAAATTCCTAGTTTCTGGACACTCATTCATGGAATGTGGCCGGAATTTTTGAATAATAGAAAGTGCTAAGAAGAGTAGTGACAGGGAGGTATTTGTTCCAGAATATTGGGAAACTCTTGTACCCAAGCTAGTAAGAAGTTCACGGTGGTGAGGATGAATCAAGAAGACTTCATTCTTCTATATTCTTTAGCGTTATCTCAAGACACAGAGTCTAGATATATGGAAGATGCAGTGGTTTCACTTCACAAAGAATGAACTGTGGACCTTCCTTTTCCTACACAGAAAACTTGAGTGACATTTTAAATTTTTCTGCAATGAACTTGAAGGCACGCCCAGCTGGAGAGATTATTTCAGGTTTCCTGAACTGAACGTCAATGAAGTGCAACCGACGATCAAATACCTGAAAGTTCAAAAACCTGCAGGACCTTGTACAATTTGTGCCACCCATGTACCATGACTTTAACAATTCTCTTATAACCAACTTCTAGGAGGCCAACAAAGTCAAAATTGTACCCAGAAGCAAGTGTCAGAAAATGAAGACGACATAGGATGACCCTAACTATGTGCTTCAATCTGATTCTGGTACTGATTAAACTTCAGCTGTTACATTTCTATCTGTGTATTTCGAAAACTATCTTTTTCATAAAATTATTTATTTAAATTATATTATGAGCTTAGCACATTACATTTTTGTAATTTTACTTTGCGCACTTATTTAAATTGCAAAATAGTTCAGAGCACAAGGGGTGTAAGTGCACATCTCATTATGAAATGGTTATAATATAATAAACTTTAAAAATTCTTCGAATCTAATGTAAATTATTTCATAGTACCACAGCTCAATGTGTAAGTACAAAAAAGATTATATTATAGAGTTTCCATATAATTTTCCAAACTCATTTTTCACAGATTTCCGTATATGTCCTTATACCCCGTGTGCTCTAGACCCCTCATATGTAAATGCAGTAAGAGTCGTTTGAATGTTTCAAAATAGAAGTTTTTTTTCTTGTAAACAGAGGGTTCAAAGTGAAAATTCAATTATCGAAATTCTGAGATGCAACGCAATAAGCTGGAAAGACAAACTAAATTATACAAGAAATTCAATGATTTAATTTATAATTAAAACAAACAAAATGTTTGTTGGCTGGATTCGAAGAAAAAACTTTTCAACTTTAATCTATCTATAGTTTATTTTCAGATACTAATATATATTCAGATAACTACGCATAAAGACCTATCACTTTTATTTGAAATATTTTCCCGGGAAAATTTAAATCTTGAATGAATTGAATTTCTACTTCGGAATGCTTCTGTTGTTTCTCACTATGTATTTGTAATTTTTTTGTATTTCTTTCTTTGTTTTTGTCATATAGAACCTGAAGAAGGACACCAAGGTGTCGATAACAACGACCAAACGTAACTATTATTTACTTTAATAAATAGGCCATGTTCCATTTTTTTTGGACAAATGCCCGAGGGCCATAACACCGTCATATAGTGCCACATTTCAGGTAGGAGATTTCAAATAGAACATGGATTTATAATAGAACAACGATTTAATTTAAAAAATAAATTTATAAATATATATATATATATGTATATATAACCTAACGACTTGATCTGAAGATTCAATCCCCGCAGGTAGTTCTAATGAATCGGCTACAGATGATGCCAACACTTTAAGAGTATTGTCTATTGATGCGTTCTGTTGAATGCTGTATTGCATGATTTCATAGGGCACTAATGATGTTTCTCCCTCGCTTTCCATTACGACAACATGGCCTGTAACAACAGAAGTAATGATGAACCAAAAAATGTAGTTAAATATGGCAAGTACCATTCAAGCGTTACATTCAACCAGTTAACAGTATTAATAGAAGAGTGATTGAGGAAGTATTTTATGATAAGTCGAATATCCAACATTCAACGCTAATTTCGTGCCTTGCTGGATACTCACCAAGTTACTTGACCCACGACTATTTTTCTATCAAATGAAAGCTAGATTTTACTTACAATAGTTGCTACTTAGTTTTTAAGCTTTTACCTTACCCGCGATAAGTATTAACCAATGAAGATCTTCAAACAAATTTCCCAAAACCTGAGTATCAGTTATATTGCTAGAATTTTGATGAATCCTTTCTAAATGTGAATACAATTTTACTGTGCGGTCTTCAATCAGTTTGGCCAACAAAGGAACTGAATGTGTGGGAACCTGTTTTTTTAAAAAAAATCAAATATTAACAATGACAAACAAGATCTCGTTAAACGAAAAAAAAAAAGAGATACTGAAATAGTGAAGAAAAAAGAAAACAATACTTGTCTGCCCAAAAGACCTATAGATTGTAACTGTTCTCGAAATCTCACTCGATCATCTTTCTCAATTTCATCAATTTCTTCAACTGCATCTTCTGCCTATAATAAAATATATAAATATTATTATGCAATTATTGTGGAATGATGGAAGGACTGGTCTAATATCGTGCATTCAGAATTGATTATCGGCGATTTATTTTCAATTTATGATCAACCATAAATTTAATTTATTTGATTTTTGCAAATAGTTAGTTACTTTATTAACGCTATGAAAATCACGATAAAAGATTAATTCCGGGATATCACTAGTTAAAATTATACTATATTTTTACTTTCCCCACACTCCTAATAACAGGAAATATTGCGATCGTGACAGATTTTCTAAACTGAGTTATAACCAGAAATACTTGTTTTGTGGTCTCCTGCGCATGAAAAAGAGTTTTTAGCGAATTGTCTGAGTGAACGTGAATGTTCACAGATATTCAAAAACGAAAAGTCGCAGGTACCCCACACTTGGTATTCCGTTCAAACACGAAGATTTGAGGCAAAATCCATTAAACTGGAAGTGCTGCGGATTAAACAGAAGGACGAGCGGAACCGGATCGAGAAGACCATTAATGGGTTGCAACGCCCAGCAAGAGGAAGAAGATCTACACACATATAATTGAAAAATTGATTTATTGATTTTTTTGGGGGTTCTGGGGGAACAGTAGTTTATGTTTTCCTCTAAAGTACCACTTCAGTATAGTATCTGGTTTTCCTACCTAATAATATTAATACACATAAGAAGCATTGAAGAATTCCAAATTCGAAGAAAATCGGTTAACCGGAAGTGAAACGTATTGAATACGTTTTTGGGATTTGCTCGAAAACGATTACAATGATTTCCTTTAGAGCCCTGCTCATAAGGCCGCTCAGGTATACAAGTAAAATTCCCACCACGATTTTTATGGCCAGTCTAACTAAACATTGTAACAGAGACATTTTCCGTGATAGCCTGCTTCTTTTTGTGGTCACCGACCGGTTTCGGGCGTTCGCCCACTTTCAGGATGCGTTTGTCAAACAGTGTGATAACACAGACTTGCACAGAGCAAATTCAGTTTACACACTCTGTTTATCACACTGTTTGATAAACGCATCCTGAAGATGGGCGAACGCCCGAAACCGGTCGGTTACCACAAAAAGAAGCAAGCTATCACAGAAAATGTCTCTGATGCTTTTCAGCTCTGCAGAACCAACCACAACACCTAAACATTGTAACATTGCGATTTGAAAGAAAATTTCTTGATTAAATTGTATTAGTTAGATTAAGAGATGGTCGTATGAATGTTTCACACCAGATTTTTTTTAAGTATAAAAATCCACACTCACTGTTCCTCTGTTGCCATCTGGTGGAGAAAGATGCGTCTTTAGATAAGTGTTAAATATCTGAGCAGAAGCTTGTTTACAATATTCTTCCCTAAACAGCTGTCCTTCATCAAGTAATGTTATCCATACTTTTAATAAATTTTCAAATGCTTCCATCATTAAATAATCTTCTACCTGTAACTGCAAAATTATAATAAACAATAAAATATGGTTACATTCTGAATAATGTAATCTATCTAGAATTAAAGAGCTGTTGCTAAAATGAGTTGGCTTTATTAGGGATGACTCGTTTCTATTTTTGCTTATGCCTAGTGATTATTATCAATAGATAAAAATCTAGTCCGTTCATAATCAAGATCTGTAGAAGTCCGAACAAATCGGACATAACCTTAACGGGGCAAAAGCCTCAAGTCTCTTCTATAGACAACATCTACTCCATCACAGTTCCTTAAGCCCTGATTCTATTCCCACCTCAAGGAAACTGTCATAAACTGAATCCTCTTCAAAACACCTATAAGTCGTTTAAGAGCCAATCATGCAGTTTGTAAATCCTACATGCATAGATTGGAGCTGTGTCCTTCTGCTCTATGTGAACAATGTCAATAGAATGAAGATTTTAGGCACATTGTCATGACCTGGGAATAGCTAAGTGGTTAGGTACTGGACTCCCAAGCGGGGACCCGGGTTCGAGTCCAGCTGTGCTGCCCTTAGATTTTTCTTCCTAGGAGTCTCTACAGCTCACTGTCCGGTCTGTAACGAGTGAACATTGTCTGGAGGCCGGCAGTGCTCTGAGAAGGTCCGGGCGCCAATGATCACAGATGTTGACGCGTCTTAAATTAAATAAATAAATAAATAAATGACCTGTATTAAGTATTCTCACGATAGAGATATTTTTTTTAATAAAATATTGAAATATTTAGAATCCCCGTTCAATTATGAAGGTATAATATTCTCAGATAATTTAGTAGGTAGATGGATGGAAGTAGTTATTGGAGTGATTGTTTATGAATAGTGTACTGTTTAGAATTAGAATTGTGATGGATGCCAGAAATATATTTTCAAATATATTTTATTTAAGAAAAACCTAACATTCGCTGGCAAAAAGGGTACACACAGGTAGAAGATACCATTACAAAAGAGAGTTCATGAACTTGGTTAGCATTGTCTTTTGCCCTTCTCAAAGGAGAGGATTTAAACTAACAAGAGAGGGCATTCTTTCAAGAACAGTCTGTATTAGACATTCAAGCAGAACACTTGTTTTTCGCTCTCTTAGCATCAGTGCCAGTTCCACAATATATAATAAGTTTATACATTCTTTGCAAATAACTTGTAGTTATTATTTTAATAGAATATATTTATTGTTAGCAGTGGTACCATTTTCTTATTTCTGATACTTCTCTCTCTTAAACATACATACTCACAAGCCCTTTACAAACCGCTCAAGCCACTACAAGCTACCACTACTCTACAACACAACACACCAAATATATTTCAGAATCCTTAGATTGAAAGTTAGTTATGATTGAGTGTGGGGCCAGGGGTGGCAACTTTTGGTCGAGTGGATAATCTTCCTGCACTATCTTAACATTGAGAGCAACTATCTCTTGGAGGGGTGGGTCTGAGCCGGGATTGGCTAACCTGGCACTGTGTGAATGTAAGGGTAATCTTGTGTAAATAGTGTACAAATTTCATTTAGGTTTAGGAATATCGAGTACACCACCCCGAGTACTTGTTATTTTAGTTGTGTAAAATGGTTAGAACGAATGTATTTATTGGGATGTGAGTATTTATTGGTATGAGAGTTTAAGATGATATGAATGCAACTAAGCGTGTGAATGTACTAACTGATAGAAGGTTTGTTAATGAGTATTTGGCATAAACAAGGTATAAATTATGAAAATAATAAAGATGCTGTAGCTGGATGTTTTGAGATGGGTTATGTTGGATATTTGACGATGAATTTTTCACATTTATAGAATAACATAGTGGTTATGGCCTAACAGCAAATGCAAAAAAAAAAAAAAACACCAAATGGTGTTTCTTCTTTAAACTTACAAACTTAGCTAAACGGATATCCCGGGCAGAAGTTTCATTAGGAACAGCTATTTCCATAAACAAACAACCAACTAGGGTGATTAAGACCTAAGTACCGACCCCAATGATAAAAAGACATCTCATACACCTCTAAACTGCATGTCATTCAAGAAGTAATACTTATTATTTTAATCAGTGGAGTGAATAAAAATAAGTAAATGCTTTACTTGCGTGTATTCTTGTGAATACTTGCAAGAAGGTGAATAATAGGGAGTAAATACTCGTGCCTCTAGTAAACTCTTTTTTTTAAGTATGCCAAAAGTAAACGCTGAAAATAGGGTGAGTAAAGCAGAAGTAAATACTCGTTCTCTTAGTAAATACTTACCCTTTCGCGAGGTTAGCCTGACCCATGCTTGAGGCTATTTACTACTCAGTAAACTGGCTGGTTTTATAGATCTCCGCAAGCCTAAATGTTATGGTAAGAGATTACATATTGATCCTAATAATTATAAACTGTTACTAAGATTTGAGAGTGAAAATGTTGATTTCCTAGCTAGTTATTTCTTGAAAGAGAAAAATGAATCTCGCGGAGCTGCCCTTTCTTCAAGAATGAAAATGGAGATATTTTTAAGATATATTAGTGATCCCGGGTTTCAAGTGGGGTGGCAAATGACGTAGGGGTGGACCGAACCACTGTCTGCCAAAACTGTAGCTAGTGTAATTGACTGTATTGTTGAAAAAGCCCATGCACGGATTAAATTTCCATCCGCTATTGATGAAATAAATTTAGTTAAAGCTGACTGGAATGCAAATTATCTAATAATAGATTGTACGCACATTAAAATAAAAAAAAAAACATCCATGTTTGGTGATGAATACATCAACAGAAAAGGAAAAGATGCAATTAATGTTCAAGCAACATGTGATGTGCATGAGAAAATAATGAGTATAGACGCACAATGGCCAGGCAGTGTACACGACGCAAGAATTTGGCGTAATAGCCTCATACAACAATGTTTACATACATACGATGGTGCCGCATGCCTTCTTGGTGATAGTGGATACGGAATAACTCCTTGGCTACTCACTCCTATCCCTGTTGTCCATAATGCACAGGAATGTCTGTACAACCTAACCCAAGCCAAGGAAAGAGTCATCATTGAACGAGTCTTTGGCCAACTAAAACAATGATTTCCAATTCTTGGCAACAAAGTGCGAATTTCCTTGGACAAGGTGCCTAAGCTTATTGTAAGCTGTGCCGTACTTGATAACATTTGTAAGAATTTGAATGATGGCTGGGCTTATGAAAACCCTGATTTAGATGAAGTTCAGGAACCTGTTTTGACTGCAGGAATGTTTATCCGTGAGTATTTACTCGTCATAAAACACTTTTTTCTTGCCCCCAGTAAATACACAAGTATAGTCCTAGTAAACTCATTTGGCATACAAGTAAACAATCGCGAGTATGGTCGAATTTTATTCACGCCATATAAAGGAGTATACTTTACTTGCGAGTAATTGCTAGCAAGAATTTACTTATTTTCATTCACTCCACCCAATGAAACTCAACAAACATTCTTGAACTATTTCGTTCTTTACTTTCTCTTATTCTTGGTAAGAGAATGTATTGCGATCGTGTCAAATTTTCTAAACTGAGGTCCCTGAATACATAAAATATGTTTTTTATCTCAAAAACGAAAAGTCGCAAGAACCTCAAATTTGGTATTCAGACATAAGGTTTCGGCCAAAATGCATCAACTGAAAATGCGACTTAACTGAACGATTTTTTTTCCAGATTTTTGCCATTTTCTCGAAACGGCTCCAACGATTTTCTTTTAACTTCGTATACTATTCACACAAATCACACAATCTCTATCACTCTTACTTGAACCTTTTCCGAGAAAACTGATTTTTTGGGGATTTCTAGGAAAACACTAACGTTAAGCTTCCTTCTAAAGTACCACATCAGTACAATATATGGCTCTACTGCTTCTATAATATTAATGTGCAAGCATTGCTGGAATTCCGTTACAGAAATTTTTGGGAGGCTTTTGAATTTCCTTCAAACTTGGTATACCTACGGCACAGATTTGAAACATTTAAAAAAAAATTATTTTAGATAGTTGTGGGGAATTTGTGGCGTTAAATTTCAAATGTTATATGCAGTTGGTTCAGTATTTTTGGTACATTCCACTGGGTCTCAATATAATCACTTCTCTACCTGCCAGAATCAGTACACAGATCCATTCCTACCTCGATTCTTATCTATTCAACACAAGATTTTTATAAACTAAGAAAAAATTTTTCTAACTAAATCTAAATCTGTGTAATGAAAACAAATTAAATACTAACATATACTTCATGTGCGGCACCCTCGGCAAAGAAACATGTTAAATGTGTAACCTGATCTAAGAATTGTCGCACTAAATCTTGCTGTAGTGATACCATCAATCTAGGTGGGAAATAAGTGATCAGATTACGTATAATGTTTGATACTCCGAGGGCTTCTCTATCCAGCACTTCTATACTGCAACAATTTGGTCACCAAGCTAAAATTTACTAAAGAACGTAATTAGAAAAATTAAATTTATGTTCATATCTACTGAAAAAAAAAAGTTCTCAAATCTCAGACACCTTTCACTTATGTAATTTTCTAATTACGGTATTTTTACAGGACACTGAAAATTTCATAATATTATAGGTGGACGAATTGTGGGAGGCATTTTATTATTGTATTAACTGCAATTATGACTAAGTCTGATAGTAGTGTTTCATCCAGATTTTTTTTGCTTGAATGTTAATTAATTTCAGAAATATGACACTCTTTTAAAAAACCGGATATATTTTTGACAAAATTAACCTGGTAATCAGCTTCAGAAAAGATTGGATATAGTTTGTAAAATAAGCAATTCTTTGCTCCCTATCAGTCAACGTTGGACCGTTCAATGATGCAAGCTGTGACAAGCAACTCAGAGAATGATGTGCCAACTGTGGATTAAGTCGTGTTTTCCAATATATCTGAAAAGTAATAAAGTATTATAAAAAAAAATGTTCAAATAATTGCTAGTTGAATTTAATTCTTTATACGAAAATGAAATAGTTATGAGAAAAATATAAATAACTTACATCAAAAAATAGATTCATCACATTTCTATCGAGTATTAAATCCTTCCACTGACCAGTTAATTTAAGCGATGGAAATTGTTCAGCATCGTAAACAGTTTCAAATACGCCAATTAATCGTTTTGGCAGCATACTACCCATTAAGTAGAGGTTGTTAAGGAAATATACTTATTATTCCTATAAGAGATTAACAACATAATATTGTGAATTTTCTTCGCTGGAAAAAACCGTTTTAATAAAAATATAGTATCCAATGAACATTTAATTTAAAAAACTGTTCATAAAGCACTTCTCATAGTTGTGTTCGGAATTTTCATACAGGGTCGGAATTTTACTAAATGCATTATAAGAGAGGAACCTAATTTTCAGATCCCGCAGCATTCCCTTGAAATAATTTTTTTTTGTTTAGAAAAATGCCTATAAGTGTAACAGATTTATTATATCACGTAGTGTGAATATCAAGTTAAGGGAAAAATCTTTGGAGCATTTTCCACAAGATTACGGATATCTGACTTTCATTCAAAAGTCGCACATTCGTTCTACGATTTTCTGCCAATTTGTTATTTCTCATACCGTTAGTAGATGGGTATAGCATTCTAAAATAGTCCTTTAGAAAGACTGAAGACATCACACACCCAAAGAATTCTCCAAAACTCAATTTTTTCCAGAAAAATGTTTCAAATGCCTAAAACGAATTCAAATTTCTGGATTTTTTTTTCGTCTCGAAATATTCTATTTACACACATACAACAATCGCTAAAACATTTTTTTATTTTCTTATTCAAGGCACCATAAAACATATCCGATTTCAAAATTTAACACAATCATAGAAATTTCTTCCTTATTGGTTGGATTAAAGATAAATGCATTTAAAGGATATAGCTTGATGTAATGAAAAACCAATTGAATACTGCTTCCGATATCGAAAGCAAATGTTTCAATAGTGTGAGTGCATGCTGCGAGAATGGTGTAGGCATGTTTGCCACTTCAGCTAGTGCTCGAACACATAACTGTAAGATTCTTTTTAAATCTGTGGCCTGAAAACAATCAAAATATAGTTTTGAAAATAAGCGGTAATAGAAGAAAAAAAAAAAGAAGATTAAATGGTATTAATACTGAAGTAATCTAATAAACTGACCTCAAAATTTTTCTTAGCTTTAAAATGTGTTTCCCAAGTTAAGCCAACATCAGATGATTTGACAGTATTTCCATATTCGTGCATTAAAGCGGACATTATACTGCATCCAAGAACTTGCTACAAAATAAAAATTTGCAAAGCATTGTAATGAATCTATATTGTTATAATTTTATCTGAAACCCAAAATCTACAACATACCCTTGGTAAGTCTCCACTGAGTACCAGTTGTTCAACTTCGCCTAACAGATTCCCTCTTTCAATTCCGAAATCACTAACACTCCCTCGTTTAATCATGATCGCAATTACCTTTAAAAATTAGTTTATATCTTATAATAACCTACTTAAAAAAATTCTCTGCTAGTAAGGAATTCTCAAAAAAAGTTTTAATTTAGTAACAATTATATACCTGCAGGATACGTTCTCTTACAAAAGGTGGTAAAGTAGGTCTTTGTACAGTATATTGCAACAGATACTGTCTAAGTTCAATAATTTCTGATTCTTGCAGTTGATTCCATTCACGAATCAGGGCTTCTTTTAATGTGGTGGCAGTTTCAAATATAACATAATCAACCGTACTAGTCTCTGAAAAAACAAAAATGTTGGAGAATAAGAAAACATACGAATAAAATCCGCTTAAATTACTCGTTAAGTCAGTAATGATTCGTAATTAATGGCATATTGAAATATATTACCAAAAACATGCTTGCAAATAGCATAGGGTGATTTTGTTTTTCGGAAATTAAGAAATATTTCTTCAGCTGCATGGCGATGAGCATTCGTAATCAACGACGGTGGCGCCTTTAAAAATTAAAAGAAAATAAATTAAATAAACTATTCGAATAATTCAGAGTTCACAAAAGACAAAATTATTACATATAGTTTACTAGGCGCGGAAGCTAATAAATATTTTGTAGTTTATCAACAAACACAGATTTCATTTTATAAACAATCTTCTAGAAGTAACCTCATCACAGAACCGTAACACTCTTAACTATTTACTTTTACTAGGTCTCTAAACGAAAAAAAACAAACTTCAAATTAAGCATTTTAGCTTAAAAAGGTAACGTCAAGTAAATTTAAAAAACAGCTTAAAGTAATTAATAACCAACTATTTAAAGGATTATCCTTACCAACATTACTTTGGCTGCTGCTTCCAGTTCGTTCAAAATTGTTTCCATTTTTATTGTTACTACCGCCAAACATATATATTAACAAACCTAATAAAAATCTAAAATAACAACATTTCAGTAACCCACCATAATATACTTTTTACCTACACCACATAGTCCAGGCTGCTGAACACCAGGTTATTTATAGAAAACAAGTATGTATATGCAAGTGTAGACTTCTGGCCACGATTAGAAACATAAGAAATTACTAAAAAATATTATTTTAGAAAATTAAGATTGTATTGGAACGTATGAAAAATTAAGTCACAATTTTATATATTTATAATATCCAACCAAATAACACAAGCCTTTTTTTAATCTAACCCCCTCCCTAATGTTTCTTGAACAAAGTACATAATTTGTTTACATTCTGTTATTTACGTTTTGCAAGAAAATATTGTTGTAGCATATTTATTTATCCTATAATTTGTTACCTCTGATTTAGATAGATATCAACAACATTTCAAACAACTTATGGAATTGGCAATGAGTGATCTATTGAACTGTAATGGGAAATGATAGCTACATACATAATAAAGTACTATTGTGCTCACTGTTTAATTTGAATGCATTTGAAGACGCAGTGCATTTCTTGGGGTATATGCTGCTTTATCACGTACAGAATGAAATGCTTTAGTTCAAAAACATTAATGAACATTTAATAGAATAGCTCAGCGATTAAAACTGGAAGCTTTTGTATTGAACTCCTGGCAAACGGTGATTACTATGCCAGAAATTGCTTTGTTAAAAGTTATTTTTATTTAATAAAAAAATCTGGTATGAAACACTCATGCGTCTGCTACTCCACTTAATACAATTAAATATAAAATGACAAATTTTCTTTGAACTTTAACATATTTGTCTTAACTTATAGAGATGTGGAGGATAAGTACCGACCAGCCAGCCTACTAATCTTGGCAGGTAGATAAGTGTTGATTTTATTATGGCCCAGAAGAGCCCTCTAGAAACACTGAACCAACTACATACCAAAATTTGAAATTAATGCCACAAATTCCGATCAAATATACAAAATAACTTTTTTTTAAAAATGTTTCAAATAAAAGTAATACCTTTTTACCTGTAAAGTTAGGATACCAAGTTTAAAGGAAATTTCGAAAAAAATCCAAAAAACAAAACTTTTCTGTAAACTCTCACATCCAGTTTACCTATTTTCTTTAAATTCGGATTTCTATCAAGGCTTCTAATGTGAAATAATATTATGTAAGTAATAAAGCCACATATTGTATTGAAATGGTACTTTAGAAGAAAGCATAACGTTACTGTTTCCCAGAACCCCCAAAATTAATTTTCCCCGGAAAAAGTTTCAATACCAGTGGCAGTAAATAAAAAGTAAACAACAATAATTATTCTCTACAATGTTTGGTGTTTATCAGAAAAACAAAACAGTAAAAAATACAAATTTTGGAATCGCATAAACAAAGAAGTTTTTTTTTTTTATAATGATACAATGTTTCTCTAGCAATAAAAATCAATCAGCATGATTTATTAAAACTTATTTTCAAATATATATAATTGAATTTTTTTAAACACAACCTATTCGGAAAATATAAGTGGCATATGGATGAGTGCGTGCGGTTCCCACAAATGCAATTATTCTCTACCTGTCTCTGTTGGTAGGTTGGCACTCCCCCCTCACCTGTTTATTTATGTTAGGAGATATGAGCAAAAACTGAAATTTAAAGAACTAAAGAAATTTACGAGTTGTGGTGGTGGCCTCGTATAACAAAAGAATTTCTAGGGATTGGGAAATTTCTATCACTGTTCCTATCATTATAAAAAGAACTCCAGAGAATGTGCGAATCAAGGGGTATCTCCTAGCTAAGTGTACCTGGAAAAATCTATGCTCGTATAATGGAATCCGAAAACCAAGGATGATAAGTTATTCTCTAATATCATTCAAGAATGTAAAGTGTTCGCAGTTTGTGTTTCTATTCATTATATCAGAGTTCAGTGCATCATCTAGTTTATTTACTTTACATTCTTAAATTATCTCCAATTCTCTCCCTCTCATATGTTATCACAGTCGTATTTTAGAACAGAAATTATCTAGCGTGGCATGCAGACGTTTTTCCTCATTTGGCAATTTACATATTTCTGACTGATACATTTTCAAATTCAAAATTATTGCTAAATAATAATTACCTCAGAACTAAAGAATTAGATTTGTGTAACGACGTTCAAGTCGGTCGCCATAGTTCTCCAAAATAAAATTTCGTCGGAAAAATTGTAATAAAAATTATAAACTTTTATTTGTTTAGTATGTATTTAGAGATTCAGGTAAATCACTGAAGTGTCTATTTTCCTGGTGGTCCTCAACAGTTATTTTAGGAAAACAGTTAGTTTGCAAAAATACAAACTGTTCCTTCTTTTTGCAGGTCTAAGATAATTCTTTATGTATAGCACCATATTTATGTCACCTTTCCTAGTAATCCATATCATTATTAGAACATCATACCTAGAAAGAGATCCAGACCGAGATCTAAACTACCTAAGAGTCTCCGCAGTCCGAATAAATCGGATCATAACCTTAAAGAAGAGGAAATAGCATAATGCTCTTCCAAAGACATCTGTCCCTATCAAGTTCCTGAATCTGAAGTCTCTCACAACCAAGTAGTCCGTCATAAGATGGATGAGTGTTTTTTCCTCCGTCTCACTAACTCTTATAAAAGGGGTACCGAGCATGAGAGTCCCATTAGGTAGAGGTGTCTTCTTAAATCCCAAAGGATCCAAACAGATGCCTCAGAGAGAGGACAGTGAAAGACATGGTAACATCCCATTAATAACCCTCTGACCGGTCCCCCCCAATGAGCATCTTAGACTGCCGACAACCTACTGAGCTCATCCATAGTATGACTGTTAGTAGTATAGTAGACATAGTTAGTATGACTGGAAGCTTGACTGACATGTGCCACCCCAACAGTAGGGACCATTGAAAGGGAGAGAGGAGCCTAATTTGGCATACCTATCAAGTTCCTCACACCCAAAAATTCCCAGTCTAGAAGTCGATCCTTCAAAAAAGAAAGCTCTTCCAGTCTTCTAGAACATTCTAGTACCAACTTAAAATTGAAGAAACATGAACTTAGCGCTTTCAATGCAGCTTGACTGTCTGAGCAGATATAAACACCTTTTAAATTAGCGTTACGTACCCTCTCATCCAAAATACACAAACAATAGCAAAACCTAAGCATGGAAAACAATGTCCATTCACCAAGGGATATGCCAAGAGATTTACTGTCTCAAATTAGTCCGCAGCTCTAGACCTACCCATCCACTCAGGTACCGTCCGTGTAACACCGCAGGTAATTATCTGGTATCGCACCCAACGGACCTATTCTTAACTAATCTTCCCTAGAAGGTAACCTGATATTTTGAGAATGATGAAAAATAAAAATCTCTAACGGTTCCGTCAGAAGGAAAACCTGTAATGGGGACCTTTAAAAGTATCTCGCGATGATGGTTGAATGACCATACCGCTTTCCCAGCCTGTTTAATTTCATAACAGGCTGATGCATAAAAGGTACTGACCAACAGAAAGAAGGTGTAGATCCAAATTAATTTGGTGATGCTATATATTGTTATTAGGATTTGCCATGGGGGACATCATTGGAGATATTTTCTAAACATGCTATTGAAGTTGTCATTTTTGGCCAGTCTAGGTCAGTGCTTCCCAACCTTTTTTTTCTCCCGGACCCCTTAATTAGACTTCATTTATGAGTACCCCCTTTTCCTTAACCCTCTTATCCCTAAAAATAAAAAAAATAGATTAGCTAAATAATCAAATGAATCTAATGACCTTTATAGGCTTTTATTTTCTATTTTACAAGTTATTTCAGTTTCTTTTTTTACAAATATAGGTGTAATATGTTACCCATATTAACTTTCAATGAAATATATTTCTGGTATTTTATCCGTCGAATCATGCATATTTATTTTATTCCTTACCGGTTTCAAATTTTCATCCATGTCAGAGTAAATGTATCAACTTCGTGCAGAGAGTTCACTTTAACGCAAGGTATCTGTTACATTCGATTACACATGTGTAGAGTGTTACAGAAACATTGCGTTGAAGTGAACTCTGCTCGAAATTGATAGATTTACTCTGACGATGGATGAAAATCCGAAACCTGCTAGGAATAAAATAAATATGCAATGCTATGACGGATACAATACCAGATGTTATCCAGCATTCGGACCCATCCACATATTCGGTACAATAATTATTCATCAACTTTAAAATAAGAGTTATTCATCTGTTTGCCAATGTGGCTCTTAATAATTTTAATGTGATCCTTGAATTTGTTTCTTGGATCCTATAGTTTTTTAAAATTAGGTTCAATTGAAGATAAATGTAATTAGACTTATAATTCTACAATAAATTGCTCTTATTATTAATTTGGTTCATAAAATATTTTTGTGGATAAGATTTGTTGTTAATATACCGTTAAATATTAAACATAGTTTTCCGTAAATGAACAGGTATAAAATAAATCCTTTTATACCTTATTTTGCCATTATCAATATAATTTTTGCACAACCCCAAGCGGACCGCCCGCGTACCACAGGTTGGCACCATCTGCGGTTCTAGATCTGGTCTAGATCATTAGGTAAAAATAATATGGTTGTGTAACATAATATGCAATAGATATGTGTTATTTTGGCAATCACTTCATGGGGTAACGTATTGTTCTTGTTGTGGTTGCTTCCGCAGAGCTATCGTGGAAAATGTCTCTGATGTGTTGTTCTCATTTTAAAGTCAATGTAATTGGACAATGCAAGCTCAAAAACATCCAATTGGTCAGTTCAATGTACTATTTCTAAACTTCTGCTAAATCCAACCCTAATACTTTAAAATATAAAGAAAAAAAGGCAGTTTTTATATATAATTTTTAAAATATATATATTTTGATTTGTTTAATATTGTATTAATTGTCTGATTTTTTTTTTTTTTTTTTAAGAAAAAACATTTGTAATAAACGAATTACAATTTTACGAAGACAAAGAAAAAAAATTATACGTGCACATTTTGAAAATTGAAATTAACTTTGAAACTACCTATTTATTATTAGGAATTACTTTCTTCATTTGCGAGATAACTGAGTGTGATATTGTTAACATTTCAATAAAATGCTATACTTACATTTTTTAGTTTCTTATTTTTTCACAAATAATGACAAAACAAGCAAAATTATAATTCATTTCAATTTAATTTTTGTTAGTAAAATACTATTCATTAAATAAAAATATTCAATCACTAACCTAGTGATATTTAAAAAAAACTATAATGACAAAAATAAAAGATGTGGTTATAAAAAATTTCGAATATTAAAATTATTTACAATATAATACAGAAATAGCTTCATGGAAACTTTTAAGTACTGGTGGCATTGAATGGCCTTTATTTTTATTTTTTCCTTATTCTTTGTTTTATATATATATATATAAAAAAAAAAAAAAAAAATCAAATAAATTTCACATGAAAAATTATTTTTTTAAATGTTAAAAACTGATTATTGTTTCAAAAAGAAAAAATATGATAAAAGACAAAATAAAAAAAAAAAAGAAAACACACAAAAAAAAAAACAAAAAACAAAATATTGTGGTGACTAGATTATTCATGAGGTTTTTTTTTAAATACGTCACAATCTCAAAACATATGTTCTTATAAAAATTATTGTTATTATAGTCATTATTATTATTATTATTTTATTGTTATATGTCTGAAATTATGCGTAAAATTATGTAATTAAATATTTGTAATATAATCTTTTGTACATAAATATAATTTACAAAAAATTAATATTTTTAACAAGATGTTATTCGTTTATATAGTACACAGTAATATAAACAATATATTATATATATATAAAATTCTGATTTTATACATAATTTTTTTTGTTTTTTGAAAAAATAATATTAAAAAAAACATGGAGAAATAACAAAACGCTGGCACATAAATAAAGTAACCTAAACTCTATATACATTACCTTGTTTAAAAAAAAAAAAAAAAATTGAGTAAATATTTAATCTCACATGGGGTTCCTTAAACTAATCAAAAGGTAATAAATAAATAATCTTATTAATATATTTATGAAAAAAAAATCTATGTTAATTCAAAAAAATTAACAATTTTTTTAAACTCTAAAATAAAAAAAAAATAAAGTAAAAGAGAAAATAGTTATATTCAAACAGTGAGTCAAATAATGCTTGTTTTTTTTTTCACTCGAGTTTAGGTATTGACCATACAAGCGCAGTGAGTGTGGTATCTGAACAAGAATGTAAAAATACTTGACTCAGATACTGAATATTAAAGTTTTTCTGCAGCCGCCTTAAAATGGTTTTCAACTTATTTATGAATATATATATAAAAAAAAATATGAGAAAGTGTAAATACTGAGAATGTACTTTAATTCAAGTTAAATACTATCTTTCTCTATAACCCGCTCCATATTAACCTCAAACCCGCTGTACTTGGGATTTGTATTGATCTTGTGTCTCGTATTGCCGCTAGATGTCGGGCTAGTTAGAGTTAAATATTACATAGCGCCATAGAATAATCGCTGCTTTTACTTTTTGTCACTTGTGTAATGTAGATCTTCATTCACTAATTTTGATTTGATAATTCTCAAATTATTACACGGTTGCAGAAAAAATTAAATCTACTTAATTGATCTAAGCGTAGCTCTGAGCCTGGTTGAATCCATCGTATCTTTTGCAGAGCTGGCAGCCGTCGGCCTCATAAAACTCAGCTCTGTTTTTTTGATAGTTGGTCCAATGGAACTTCCACTGCTGCTACTCCGGCTGGCCGGTACCGCCACATCGGCATTCTCTTTGAAACTTGTGTTCACCGTTAGATTACTTTTTGGTCTACGGGTAGTCGGCCCGATCGAACTTCCGCTACTACTACTTCGACTGGCCGGCACCGACTGTTTATGCTTGATCTGTAGTACGCCCAACGGTTTTTTACCTTCTTTTTGAATTTCTGATGTTAATGATTTAATAGCTTTTGTGTAATGTTTGATTTCTGGTAAATTACGTACATTTCTGACAGTACTCACACTTGTAGCGCTATTCAATGAGCTACGAGAACTTCTCAAACTACTACGCGAACTGGATCTTTCCACTTTCCTCTTACCACTGCTTGGTAAATCACAGTGCGATGATCTAAGGCTAGTTTTACTTCCTTGTTTCTCGTTCAATTGGGATTTCGATGAATTTGGACTTCTCAGTTTCACTGGTGTTTGTATTATGTTGCTATCACTTTTCAATACAGCAGGTTTTGTGTTCTGTTTATTGGCCAATACGAGTATTCGCCTTTGTACAGGGCTTGGTTCAGTTTTCGGGGAATTTTTTGTACTTGGCTGCCTAGTGATAACTGGTTGTGGTTCGGCTTTCTTAAAGCTGGCCGTACGCCTGGGTATAACGCTCTTCTTACCATCGCTTTGCGATTGTGAAGTTCCTCTCAGTGATTTACTCCTTTGCATCTGTTTAACATTGATACCACTGCTCGTATCTCCACTGCCGCTGCTATCAGCTCTCAACAATTTACTTCCGGTTTTTGTTTTTGATGAATCCACAAAATCACCTTCAAAATTACCACTTGACGCCCCTTGACTTGGCGTTTCTGACACTAAACTCTGTGTTTCTTCAAAGCCTTCATCGTTCAACATTTCGTGTTCACTTCTGGTCGGTTTGCCAGCAGTAGGTGCGTTGGCTTGCACCTTGATTTCGGGTATTAAATCATTTTTCATTAGCGATACTTTTGTGGTTGTTTTATTTGTAGACGTTGCAACTTTGCTTTGTGATGTTTCTTTATTTTCGGTAACTTTGGCTTTAGGTGATGTATTTTTGGACTCTTTACTTTCACTAGAGGCTCGAAATGAGGAAGTACCAAATTTTTTAACAGCTTTCGACACGTCATTGCTATCGATTCCTGTTCTGCGTCTAAAAGATCGTGGAAGAGTTGCCGAAGTTGCTTCTGGTAATTTCTCCGCATTAGTATTATTAGAGTCTTTCAATTGTTTACCGATGGCTTCGAAAGCAGTTTTAGGACTTAGTGGTGTCTTATTTTCCGCTAATCTTGGAAGTGTGGCTGCCTGAGACAACTGGATCAGTTCTTCTCCAGATTTATTAATATCGGCTAATGCTTCGGTTTCAAGTTCCGCTGGATCTACTCTACATTTTAGTTTTTCTTGCCATTTTTTCAAACGAGATTCTTTATCTTGTCCAAAGCTTGTGTTAACAGGATATGATAACGCTTGATGCGTATCCGGTTTGATTACCTGTTTTTCCGGGATTAATTCAGGCGATGTAACTATTTCAGTTCTCTTTGTCGATTCCTCTTCAACAGGTTTTCTATACCTTCTAGTTCTTCTTGTAGAAGAAAATCTATCAAACTGGCCATCTCCTAATGGTTCTTCTTCCTCTTTTACATCTTCATCTTTCAGTCTTGAACATCTCTGCAAAGATTCCGGTTTCAAATCATCATGCCTGCCTTTATTTATGTTTGTAACCAATTTCCTGGATGCAGGCGGTGTTTCTATATTATCAGAATCAATTTCCACTTTATCAGTGATAACACTGTTATCGGTAGGTTTTTTATTTCGTCTTGGTGCGAATGGTGGTAGATTCTGTTCGTCTGGTGATTTATCGTTTATATCTGGAAAAACTCTACGCGCTAATAATGGACTTACTTTACCTGCTTTAAACTTATTAATAATATTTTGATTGTTGATGTTGGCGGAATCTTTGATCTCTGTTTGTAGTTGCGTTTCCGGCGAACATCGCATATACAGTGGAAGGCTTTCGTCTAAAGACATTGTGTTTCCTAATGTTCGTATCACTTCCTTCCTCTTCTCTTCCTCGCTGATGGCCTGTGAATTTAACAGTTCCTTTTTAAAACAAAATTTTATATATGAAAGATTTAAATAAATAAAAAAAAATGGACGCACTATAAATCTCACATATTGAATCTGCATTTCATTATAGAGAATAATTTTAATTAACTGTTGTGGCGTCAACTAAAACCAATGAGTTGTGAATGCTTTTATATTGCAGTAATACGTAACGCCTGAATTAGATTTTTAATTTTTTTTCTCACCTGTAAATTTGAATTATCAATACTTCCACGAGATTTAAGCCTTCTCAAACGGCGTACATCCAGATCAGTTTGTTCAGAAGTGTTAGGCACATTGAGATTTGATTTTCGCCAAGGTGATTTATCTTTGACAGGTGATTGTGGTTGAGCTTCTAGAAAAAGAAAAAGTAAAACATCAAAGGTAATTTAGATCAGATGGAGGAATACTAATTTCATTAGAGAATATTATAAATATTCCTGATGCTAAATCTTCGGAGATTGTATCACCAAATTTATTGTTGGCAAAAACCTTGCTGAAGGAACCAGTCTGACCATTTCGCCAGGAATTTCGTCATTGCGGCTATTATAGCTAACAATACGAGCAACAATAATTTCCAACTGACGAACATTTATACCAGTGCTCGCATATGTTGTTTGACGTTTGCATGTAGTTGTGTCTACTAATAACAGGTAAATTCACACTCATTTCCACACCATCGCATGACTATACTTATATGACGAAAGGACGACTATATGCAATACAGAGACACGGACATGCAGAGGAACTCTAACAGATCTTCTTGTACGTGGCGGTGGATCAAGCTTCGAATCCCCCCCTCAAAAAAAAGAGAAGAAAGATAATTACCAGCAATGGCTTCCATAGCACCGACGACATCAGTTTTTTCAATTGTGGGTTTCCAATCCGAATAAACTCGCTTGTATTGCAAACTACCCTCAGCAAGTTTACCTTCTGGTAATGTGTCCAAAGTATTATTTCTCCCATCGCTTTCTAAAAAATAAAAAATTCAAGATATACAAACTTTTTTAACAAATCTTTCTATTTCTGGTTTGAAACACTTACACAACTTTCACTTACTCTAATTAATACAATTTAATCAAGAAATTTTCATTAAAATTGCAACCTTACAATGAATCCTTACGTAAATTAGTTTGTTTGCAGCCCAGATAAAAAATTGGTTACTCCATTTTTCCCAAAACTTCTGTTTGGAAAAACTCAAGAAAAACTACAAGTAAAACGTTTTAATGTTTAATTGGGCTGCCAATCAAAATCAGTTTATACACTTCCCGATCCTTATGTATAAACTGCTTGATTTATACAAACTGAGTACTGAGAAAAAAGTGTATAAACTGATTTTGCTCTGTGCAAGTGTGTATCGCAGTTTTATCAAGACATCCTAATGATGGCCGAATACCTGAAACCGTCCATGACCCCAAAACGAAGCAAGCTATCACGGAAAATATCTCTGATGCTCTCCAACTGTGCGGACCCAACCACTATATATATATATATATATATATTCACCTGAATCTGCTTCGAGGGAACGCCTATTACTTTGAAACCTGCGTTGTCGACGTCGAATATCGTCACCTTGTTTATCTTCTTTCTCATTTTCAGATAGCCATGCTTCAATCTTTTGTTTCCAAGGCCTGGAAAAGTATCACAAATTTAATTAATAAATCAAGAATATTATGTATCTAGAAAGAGATCCATATTCATGTGGTGTTAAACTCGATTATCTTAGAGAGAATCTGTTTATATCCATTAATAATAATTGATATATCCTATTCCAAATTTCTTTAAATATAGAAAATCATCTTGTGTATCTTATTTGACTGGAAGTAAGAAATCAAAATTTAAGGACGACAATAACGACAATCATACTTTGGTTTGTTATCCTCTTCAGGTGTGGAAGGTATTGGTGAAGGAGACGGCGAAGCTGCTCTCTCACGATCTCCAGAGAAATCGGCGTTCAATAAATCCGGCCTGAGTCTACCACCACCTCTGGCTCTTCTTGCCCATGAACGATCTAGATAAAAATCAGAAATGAAAGGTCTCTAGTATGTTTATAGAAATTTTTGTTAACATAACCAATATTAATGTTTGGCTGTTTTAATCAAACAAGCAAAATATTAGTTGGCTGGGACCAAAGAAAAAACTTTTTATCTTTAAAAATTTATTCGATGTTTCTGATGAACATTCAAGTCTCTATTCTTCCTTAAAAGTTCCTGAGGAAGGGCACCAAAGGTATCCGAAACGATGAATAAAATTTGAAAGATAAAAAGTTTATAGCCAACTAATATTTTGCTTGTTTAAATTTTTGTTAACTTTCCATAATTTAAATTAGTTAACGTACCTAAACTTCCCCATGATTTTCTCTCTCTAGATCCATCATGACCAGAAGCTCTTAGATAGTCCATCAGGGTGGATTCATCATCTTCTGAAGGTACCCGGCTACGGCGCCTCCTTAAGCTTCCAGTTGGCGTTACATCTACAGAAATAAAAAGAATAAAAAAATACTTTCAATTTACATATCCCTTCAAAAAGTTATCTATTCTGTTAAACATTTGAGAAATAATTTGGGGATCATAGAAGAATGCGTTTTCGACTAATCTGGTGCATTTCAAATGTGAACGCATATCTGGTAGCAATCGCATCTGCAAAACGTTAGAAACCCCAGACTTGTCGAGGTAATGGCCTGGGTAGTGGACCAAGTCTGTGGCTTAGATAAAGTATACACGTGGCATCCCCACTGTGACTATCCTAAAGATTCTATGGTTACCGCCTCAATTTAAAAACTCAAGGATCTTTTAGTCTTTAATATGCTGATGTCCATGAGAACCTATAAAATACCAATATCCAAAAGCAATAATTTTTCGTATTGTTAGGCAGCCATTTCCAGTTGGTTTTTATTTTCTCTTACCACTATAGAAGGAAATAATGCGACCGTGCCATCTTTTCGATTTCGAGTTTTCACCGGAAATATACGTTTGAGGTCTCCTGAAGTCGAAAAAGTGGTTTTTAGAAGATGGTGTGCGCGTGTGTGCATGTATGTGAATAGCATAGCTCATAAATTGCAGAAAGTTTAAAATTGACATTCCATGTGAATATCACCACAGGTCCGACAGGAACTTATCTGTCGAAATTCCACAACCGGAATTTAACATTTTACTAAATGGATTTTTCTGTTGCGATTGTCTCGAAAACGGCTCCAACAATAATTTTCCTTCTTAAATCTCAATATCAACTAGACATACAAGGAGCTATAACTGTTATTTGAAACTTTTCCCCTGGAAAATTCATTTGCAGTGTTTTTTTGAGAGAGGGGAGGTGTTATGTTTTCCTCTAAAGTGCTATTATAGTTTTTTAAACAATTCTATCATCTAAATAATATTAATTACAATTAAATATGTTGACCAAATTCTGAGTCTAAGGAAGTGCGTATTTACTGCAGTTTAATTTTTCTACAATTTTATCCATAAAACATCGACGGACTTCATTAAATTTATTGCAGTAACTATGAAGCATTGGTGAATGAAGAGTGTATGCTTTCCTCAAAAAGTCATTTTATTAATATAACAATAGTTAGTTTGTTAATCAAACAAGCAAAATATTAGTTGGCTGGGGCCAAAGAAAAACCTTTTATCTTTAACACTTTTTTCGACGTTTCGGACACCTTTGATATCCTTCCTCAGGATCTAGATAAACAAAACAAAGAGAAATACAGAAAATTACATAATAAAAACCAGAACATTCAACGATTAAAAAATATTAAAAATTAAAAAGATACCTGTTAACCTGTTAACGAAGAACAGAGAGTTACTGTTATTGTTGAGGTTATGTTTAGTTATGGAGTAAGGTATACAAGCAAACAAGACCGAGAAGAGGAAATTTAAAAGTTGGAGTTAGGACTGAGGTTTAATGTGGATGGATTCAATAAGAAGTTGCTTCAGGTGTTTAGGACAGAAACATTTCGGAAATCGAAAGAATGGACAGCTAACAAAAAAACTGACAGTCCCGCCCTCACAAAACATGCACTTACCTGCCCATTCCTTTGATTTCCGAAGTAATTTTATCAAGTTTATATTCTCCAATTGACATATACTTGAAAACAAGCAAACATGTATTAAAATTATGTTTGAAGAAAATTTATCACTTAAATCTGTATAAAGTGGTAACAAAAAAGTGTGTGTTTGTTTCATACGATTTTTTTTTATATCTTTTGTGCTAGGACGACGATTTCCACTCATCCTGTCTTTTATTTTATATATATATATAAGTCCTAATTCTGGAAGTTTGTACATCACAACAGTGGATTTTATTTATTTACAAGTGTGTTGCCTTAATCCCTGACAAGCAGCATGCCAAGAAATCAATAGGGTCGAAAGTTATACCGGCTTAAGCCAGTAATCAAATGCGATTTACCCAGAATTATAAACTGATTTCTCTTAAAAGTGAATTTTTTCACAGTAGAAATTATTTGCAAGAGAATCAATTGCTTTGTAAACATTTCAAAATTACCATAGATGCATGAAATGTTTATAATATTCCGAGATTGTTTATAAAAATAATGATCTATTTAAATGGTATGAGGGTATGGTACATACAGGGTGACCAGACTTATATACTCCACCCACTTTTTTTTTAAGCGGTGGGAAATTTCGAAAAAATAGAAAACACGTATTTAATCATTTTTAGTCTAGTTTATTTTCAGTGATTATCTATTTTTCAAACCCCAATATCCCGAGACACAGCATCCACCTTTTTTTTTAAATGGAACATTATATTTTTTTGCATATTTTTATAGTACTTGAGCTCCTAAAAAAAAAAAAAAATTTTTAAATCGGTTAGGTTTTTCAAAAGTTATGGCTAATTTAAAATATGAAAAACAAATTTCAGTTTAATGTCAAAATTACCTTATTTTTTTTTTAAAGAAGCTGTTCAAACTGGGCACCATCAACGGATAGGCAAGCCAAAGCTCTGTTTGTAGCAGCACTTATGGTGGCAAAGTCAAGATCTAGGCAGGCTAGAGTTATTCGACGTTCCAGATCTTCGACTGAAGCCATGGGATTAAGGTTACTGTACACTTTATTTTTTAGATATCCCCACAAAAAATAGTCCATTGGGGTTAAGTCCGGAGATCGAGGTGGCCATTGGATCGGACCATGAGTTCCTAACCACTTTTCATGGAAATTTCTGTCCAGGTAACGTCGAACAACTCTCGCATTATGTGCCGGGCAACCATCTTGTTGAAAATACATATCTAGCCGACGTTTTAGAGGAACATCTTCAAGCAGAACTGGCAAAATGTCTCTTAAAAAAGTTAGATACCTTTCACCAGTTAAGTTCTCTCTGTAGAAGTACGGGCCGATTAGTTGGTTTCCTAAAATCCACACCAAACGTTTTTAGAAAAAACAACCTGATGGCGTGTGGCGAAGGTAACTTGTGGATTTTCTTCTGCCATATTCTCAAGTTCCACCGATTAAGAAGGCCATTGTTGGTAAACTTTGATTCATCAGTCCATAAAATATTGTTCAACAGATCTGGTTGATCATCGAGTAAAAAAGATATGTTTCCAGAAAATTTAATCGACGCTCCAAATCTACAGCGCGTAATCCCTGAACTAAGATCGCTCTAAAATTTCGGATTCCGTATGTTTTTAAAATTAACCTTACGGTTTCTCGAGCTACATTAAACTCTGCTGATTTGATGGATGGATGATTATGGATGCTCCCGAACATGAAGTAAAACATCCAATTCCAGATCATAAGTCCTTAAACCTCTCCTCGTCGCTCTTCGACGGTACATTGTACAGAACCAGTTTGTTGAAATTGTCTAACAATTCGCACAATGGTAAATCGACTCGGATGCTGCGCATTCGGATATTGTTCAGCATACTGCCGTTCTGCTTCACGAGCTTTTCTGCCACATGATATGAAAGTGTTAAAAATATTCACTCTTTCTACCGTAGAAAAAACAGTTCTGGGCATTTTTGTAATAAAATACAAAAAACAAAACAAAAATGGAAAAATTAAGAAAAGGAGCCGACAAAACTTTAAACAAACACAGAACAGCTAGAACATTTAAGGGCATAGTTAGCATTAAAAATGATTTCAATTTTATTAAGTTAAAAGAAATTCAATTATCAGTAAAAAAGTACAAATTCCATGTTTACTCTGTATGCCTTAGGTATTAGACAAAAAATAAACATGTATTATTTGTTCTAATATTTGAAATAAGTACGTATTTATTGTTGTTTCCGTAAGATTGATCAAAATTAATTCATAAAAAGACATACCGAGCTTAAATTTTAGTAGGTAATAATTTCTAATTACTTAAGTCGGCGGGCCCTTATGTATGCATTACTATTAAATTGCAAGACTTTATGTTATTTAACAAAATAATGTTGTAATGATTTTGACCATAACTTTTGAAAAACCTAACCCATTAAAAAAAAAAAATTTTTAGGAGCTCAAGTACTATAAAAATATGCAAAAAAAAATGTTCCATTTGAAAAAAAAGGTGGATGCTGTATCTCGGGATATTGGGGTTTAAAAAAATCTGGTGTGAAACACTCACACAACTTTCTCTTACTCCAGTTCTCAAAATTATAATTGACAAATGTTAATAGTTAGTGTACCAAATTTAATGAAATTCGTCGAAAACTGAAAAAAGTGTTCAGTAAAAGCGCACTTCCCGTTTACTAATTTTCTTGAACTCGGAATTTTGGCCATCTATTTATTTCTAATTAATTTTTTTTGGATGACAGAATTGTATAGTCAACTATGATAGCACTTTAGAAAAATACATAACCCCACCCCTCCCCTAAAAGTGCCCTTAAATGAATTTTCTCAGAGAAATGTTTCAAATAAAAGTTGTAGATCTTTGTATGCGTAGTTTATATAAGAAGTTTCAAGAAAAATCATCGGAGCATTTTTGAGAAAATCGCAAAAAAGTGAAAAAACCATTTAGTAAAGTGGTAAGGTAAACGCACTTCCGGTTATGCGATTTATTTCAAACTTGGAATTTCAACAATATATTTATATCTAATTAACATTATTTAGATGAGCGAATTGTCCAATAAACTGAAATAGCACTTTAGATGAAAACCTAACCCCACCCCTCCCCCAAAAGTGCCCTTAAATGAATTTTTCCAGAGAAATGTTTCAAATAAAAGTTGTAGCTCCCTGTATTTGTAGTTAATATTCTAAGTTTGAAGAAAATCGTCGGAGTCATTTTTGAGAAAATTGCAAAAACGTAAAAAAACCAACAAGTAAAGTCGTACTTCCGGTGAGGAATTTTAACAGATGACCCACTGTCGGGTCCCATGGTGATACCTAAACGGAATATCAAGTTTGAACTTTCTACGATTTTTCGTTTTTGAGTTATGCTGTTCACATACATACATACATACATATACACACACACACACACAGACTATTTGCTAAAACCACTTTTTTGGACTGAGGGGACCTCAAAACGGATATTTCCGATGAAAACTCGATATCGAAAATTTGACACGATTACAATACTTCCTCTTACTAGGAGTAAGTAAAAATGGGTCAATCACTGAAAATAAACTAGACTAAAAATGATTAAATACGTGTTTTCTATTTTTTCGAAATTTCCCGCGGTTTAAAAAAAAAGTGGGTGGAGTATATAACTTTGGTCACACTGTATAATAAAATTATTTCAATTAAGCAAAAAAAAAATATTCAAGGAGGGTAATCCTCGAAAAATGTTGACTACAGCTGATAAAAATTTAAAAAAAGATGAAAAAATGAGATTAAAAATATCTTTAAAATTTATCATTATTTAAATTTAATTTATCAAGTATAATAATATAAATTTTGATAAAAAAGAAAAGAAAACAAGACTGACCTGGTGAATATGTATCTTCTCGGCCGCTGTTTACTGGTTGATCACAAGAAAAAGAGCCTAAACGTCGTCGTGACAACGCTGGTGAACCTAACGTTGATATATCTTCTTCTGAAGTCATCGTGCCATTCCCGAATTTTTTCCCACCCTGCAAAAATAAATAAATAAAACCAAAATTATAATTAACAAAAATAATTTTATTGAATATTGATAAAAATTTCAACAATACCTTTGTCGGTTCACAACCTTTCTGAGAGAATCCAGAACGAATATCAGACAGTAAAGAATCAACGATATTACATTCAGATTCTGATCCATTCGAGCCTTGTTGTCCCACTGAAATTTAGAAATAAATTAATATATTTAAGAAGGTCCCTAGAAAAATTATTTCCTATCAGAAAATGAACTTTGTTCACCCAATTCACCTATTAGAAAAATACTTACAGTTTCTTCTTTTCGCCGCTAATTGCTCTTCTCTTTGTTTCCTTCTTGCCGCAGCTTGTTCTTCTTGTATACGACGTCTTTCATTTTCTGCAATAGCTTGTTTAAATTTGACACAAAAACCATGGAACACTTTAAAACATTCTTCCAATTTGAATGTATTCGGATCTTCGCAGAAAAATTCTGCTAAAGTTTTTCTAACTGATTCCAATTCTTCCATATCTTTTTGTAATGCTGACACTTCATTATCTGCTATCTATCATAGAATTAAAAATCTGGTGTGAAACACTCACAAGACTTGCTCTTACTCTAATTAATACAATTTAATGAAGAAATTTTCAATAAAATTACAACGCAACAATGTTTAGTTGGGCTAGAGTTAACTATAGTGCTAGGGATTTTAATTGTCTACCTAAACAGTCTTAGGTGAAACGGTCTATATCAAAACCAACAAAGCTTGTGCAAATTTAAATTTAAACTAACAGACTCTTTAAAATCAATTTCAGAAAAATGTTTCAAATAAAAGTGATACGTAATCGTTATCGCGAAAATTCCAAAAACTTCACTTATCTTTAGTGCAAAATCGCACTTCCTTAACCGATTTTCTTCAAATTTGGAATTTCAGCAATGCTCCTAATGTATATTAATATTACGTAAATGGTAAAACTATATAATGTACTCAAATGTTACTTTATAAGAAATCTAAAAGTTACTCAAGAAATCTATCAAAAAATTTCAATTTTCCCAGGAAAATATTTTAAATAAAAGTGATAAGTCTTTATGTGTTAGTACACGAAGTTTGAATAAAATCGTTGCTTTTTCAAGAAAATCAACCAAAAACTGAAAATACAAATGCAAAACTGAAGTCGCACTTCCGGTTGAAAGGTTTTCCCGAAATCTTAGTGTCTGTGCGGAATAGCAAGTTTGTGCTTCCTACGACTTTTCGTTTTTGAAATATTCTGTTAACACTCATTTTTTTGGTATTGAAGAAACCTCAAAACATGAATCTCCGGAGAAAATTTAATTTTGAAAATCTAGCACGATCGTATACTTCCTCCTACCAGTGACTAAGAGAAAGTAAACATGAAAAGAGAAAGAAACAGTTTGAAATGTATTGTAGTAAATTAAAATTAATTAAAACTTTAAATAATAAATTATAAACAATTGCGTCGCTTGAAATATTGTTTGTTTACTTTATTAACATACACAAAATTACTTTGTTTACTTTAGTAACATAAACAAAATGCTTTTATCCAGGGAACCATGCTCCTTTCTAGCAATTCATAACAAAAGAAGATTCTTCCAATAATCAATTTGAAAATGGTTTTGTTACCAGGCTGAAAACTCCGGTGACAAACCGAGTTGAGAGTGAATTGGTATAAAATTAAACCCAATACGACTTATAAGATCTATTGTGCTGCCGCAGGTTTGTACCCAGAATTTAGACGTTTGTTTGCGTAATTAAAATTTATTTATTTTGAAAATGTTAATTAATTTTAAAGAATACATGTATTGTTATTATTTAGTAAGCAGACAAAATAGTGGCGATGCTTGTAATATAGCAGCTGGTAATTTGCCGTATTTAAGCTTCACCCAAAAAACTTCATATTATGTTTTCGAGCTATAAAACTGCCTATTTTTTTTTCAGGCCAGCTTTACGAACAAATCCGACATAAAGTATGTAGACTGAATTGCGTGACATCTAAATTAAGATAATATTTATTGTTAGTTTACTTTAAGAAAATCGGCCATTTGCTCCTTGATTTCATTTTCTGTACTGGGCATGTCGATTTGTTTATGTATCTTTTTGATTCTTGTATCCAAAGCGTTTATTTCATTTTGTAATTGTTCTATTGTAGTCCTAAAATGTAACAAAAAATAGAAGGAATAAATGTAATATATTTGCAGTTTATTAACAGATTTTGTAAAAAAGTTATAAAATGAAAATATTCAATAAATGTAGTCCTATCTCATACCTGAGTCCTTAAATTTGCATGAATTTTTAAAAAAATATTACTTACTTTTATTATTATTATTTTAAAACTAATCAATAAAACCACAGTGTATAAGAAATAATTTACATTTACTTACTTAGTCGCTTCTTCAAGTATCGCCATATCTTCGGGAAATTTCAATAATTCTTTTTTCTTTTTCTCAGCTTGCTACAATATGCACAATACTTTACCAATTAGATAAATGTTTAAATTGGGAAGAAACAAAAGGAAAACTAATCACTTACCAAAGCAACAAAATGGATGAGATTCATTCCTGGTTTATTTGCTCTAATATCAGTCAGTTTTTGTAATGAAGATAATTTTACTCCGGCTGCGTTACCAGCGTAACCGCCCTATAATAACGAGTTAAGAAAGTAAGTTCATTAAAAAAAAAAATGGTGTGAAACACTCACAACTTTATCTTACTCCAATTTACAAAATTGAAATTGACAAATTACAGTTATAGATAGCGTACCAAATTTAATGAAATTCGTTGGAGTTGGTCGAAAACTGAAAAAACTTCAGTAAAAGCGCACTTCCGGTAAACTAAATTTCTTAAAACTCGGAATTTTGGCCATCTATTTATTTCTAATTAATTTTGTTTGGATGGTAGAATTGTATAATCAACGTGATAGCACTTTATAGAAAAACATAAATCTACCCCTCACCCAAAAGCCCTCTTAATGACTTTACCACGCGAAATGTTTCAAATAAAAGTTCTAACTCTTTATATGTGTAGTCCACATTCCTATTTTAAAGAAAATCGTTGGAGCTGTTTTCGAGAAAATACCAAAAAACTGAAAAATGCATTTCATTAAAAACGCAAATCCGGTCATCCGATTTTTTTCAAACTCTGAATTTCAACATTTTTAATTCTAAATAATATTATTTATATGACGGAATTGTACAGAAAACGAAATAGGACTTTAGAGGAAAACCTAACCTCAGCCCTCCCCCAAAAGTCACTATATGAACTTTCCCAGAAAAATGTTTTAAATAAAAGTGGTAGATGTTTGTATGTGTAGTGGATATAACAAGTTTGAAGAAAATCATCGGAACCGTTTTTGAGAAAATGGCAAGAAAGTAAAAAAAAAAACATTCAGTAAAGTGGTACTTCCGTTGAGGAATTTTGACAGTTGACCTTGTGTAGGATCCCATGGTGATACCTAAAGAGAATATCAAGTTTGAACTTTCTACGATTTTTCGTTTTTGAGCACTGCTGTTCACATACTTACACACACACACACACACACACCCACACACACTGACTGTTTTCTAGAAGCCACTTTTTTGGACTCAGGGGATCTCAAAACGGATACGTCCAACGAAAACACGATATCGAAAGTTTGGCACGATTACTATTCCTCTTACTATAAACTAATCAAGAAATTTTCTTTAAAATGGCAACGTTACAACTGTTGGTTGGGCTGTCCACAAACATGGTGGAGGGGATTTCACTTGCATACCTGATTGTGGAACGCTCTATATCAAAACCAAGAAAGTGCGCAAATTCAAATTTAAACTAACTGACAGGCCTCCAATATCCCTCTGAAATCAATTTTTTCAGGAAATTTTCAAAAAAAGTGATACGTTTCTGTCTATTCAGCAGCGCATACAAGTTTAAACAAAATCGTTGTGACCGTTTTCGGGAAAATTCCAAAAAATTCAAAAACTCTACTGTAAAATCGCACTTCCAGTCAACCGATTTTCTTCAAATCTGGAATTCTATCAATGCTTCTTATGTGTATTAATATTAAGTAGTCAGTAATACTATATATTATACATAAAATACAGAAAAGTATTTTATGCTTCGGTTCTATCAGAACCACCAAAAAATCAATTTTCCCTGGAAAATGTTGCAAATAAAAGTGTTACATAGTTTATGTGTGTAGATAGTATACGAAATTTAAAAAAAAACAATCGTTGGAGCCGTTTTCGGCAAAATCACGAAAAACTACAAATAAATCTTCGTGTCTCATTTAAACACAACACACACACGCACACACTGACCATTCGCCAAAAATCATTTTTTTCGTACTCAGGGGACCCCAAAACATATATTTCCGGTGAAAACTCAATTTCTAGAATCTGGCACGATCGCGATACTTCCCCTTAATGGAAAGTAAACACAAACTATGGAACTGTTTTCTAGAAAATTTCGGAAAACTCTGAAATTCTGATGAAGTAACATTTCTGATTAACCAATTTTCAAACAAAAGTAGGAGACACTTTTGTGTGTGTGTAGTTAGTACGTGAGGTTTCAAGAAATTCTAAAAGAAGGAACTGAAACGGTGGTAGTTTCTAAACGGTATATTAAGATTAAGCTTGCTGGATTTTTCGTTTTTGAGATATTTTGTTCAAAATACACACACAAAGAACATTCGCTAAAACATTTTACATCAGTAACAGGAAGCCAATTACAGTTAGGGGAAGTATTGTAATTTATAAATACTTACAGAATTTAAGAAATTTCCTGCAACAACGACCATATACAATACTTCCCTTAATGCCTCATTCCTCATCAAATCTAAAACAGAAAGCCACGTACATTAACTTAGCTGAAAATTACCTGAAAATTAAAAAAAGTTCATTTCCATAATTACCTTCGCCAGCTACAATCATAGCATTAATACTTGGATCTAAATAGCTCATATTAGCTGCAAATTCTTCTTTCAACAGCATGCTCTCAATGCGTAGTTTGTAACTGGAATAAAGATTCTATATAAAAATATATCTATATCTCATATGAGGACTTTAAATATATGCTAGAATTCAGCCAATTCTATTTTGAAATTCAATATTTACGAACTTTGGTACTTCGATCAGCTGTAGTAAAAACTTTTCAGCGTTGCCAAGTCTACTTTTATCTCCATCGAAATTTCTCAACATTTCCAATTCATCTAATTCTGGAAGTATTTTCAATAATCCTCGCAATTTTTCCGCACCAATATCATCATGCTCTCCGTTTCTTATTAACTGGATAATATCTTCATTAGAACTGTAAATTGTAAGTAGAAGTAACGTTAAAATAATAAAGCTTAAGATTTTGTTACAGTTTAGGTCGTGGAACATTACCTTCTAAACTGTTTCAAGAAGATATTGACATTCAAACTTCTTTTACCATCAAGAAGTGCAATCTGCAATCGAGAAAGGCAATTTAATATATATAAAACTTTTTTTGTCCTCAAATGTTATAACTCGATAATATAATGAAAATACCTCAGTTGGTTCTTTTCTACGGGAGTCAGGCGTATCTCTGGACGGTTTAGGAGAAGCTGATGGTGTCGGTGCAGATGGAGTCTGTTGGCAGAATAATCCTTCCATTTCTGTCCAATCAAGGTCCGCCATTGGTGATCCTTGATGATTTCGTGCTACCATAGACCATATATTATGTTTCCCAACGACCTACAAATTTACAACCTAATTAATAAAGTGTCTGACACTTAAATGGTATACATAATTGATGTCAGTTAAGTAGAGAGTTGGTTATCAGTCATTCAGGGAGCAGGTTCTTTTTTTAGTGAAAAGCAGCTATACTGCTTTGAAACTTTCGATAGATACTAATCGATTTCCAACGTAGAGATCATTATACAAATAATACAGATTACATAAATAATCTAATACTGTTTGTTGTGTTGACACTATTTAATAATACAATATCACTATTTATAGCCAGCTATCACCAATTAATTGTCTATTAAAGAATGGTTATATATACAATTTTACAATTATGTACTTAACTCGTAATTCATCCTCTCATAAAAGAGACGTCTTTTAGATTCACTTACCTTCTCTAGTGCGTTTTTACCCAAACTGTACAAAGCGAATGAATTTATCAAAATAAGATAAATAAATATATTTATTGAGAAAAATGCACAAATGAAATTTTGCACAGTTTTCTACTTCTCTGTAGAACAGTCACATAGTCGCTCAATGCTTATTTGACATTGTCAGTTCATTTTTTTCTTTCAAGGCTTAATAGATCGCTCAATAATGCCAGCATTATGGCTCACTCAAGGTTGAGTTTTCACGTCTGACTATGTCGACAACAGGCCCACTTTCTTTCTTCGGGAGATATGGTACACTACGATCTTTGAAGATCTATTTTGTACACTACCGGTGCCTTGCTGAGATACTCTCAAAGATCTAAAGGATCCCCCGGGATCTTTGTTTCTTTTAGAAATTTCATAACTTGGAACGGTTTTAAGGAAGATATGTACAGCTCTCATAGGTGACATGCACCCAGGTTTCCCACAAACTTCCTTGAAAGTTGCATCACAGTCCACAGAATCAGCAGCGGCCATCACATTCTAGGTCTAGTTCCTTCAGATATAAGTCTGCAATGCTCCGTGAGAAAACTCATTAGTAATTGCAGACAATTTTTGTTCAAACTGCTGCAAGCCTCAGATCTTTTTCGGCCCTAGCTGGTTAGATACGTCTTAGCCTGCTTATTATTATTATATTTTTAAAGAGGGAAGGGCAACCAAACCTTGCGCTATTTAAAGCCTTTATGGGGCTACCCCAAAGAAGAACAACAACTAACTACCGGGTCTGGAACAGGAGTCCAGACTTGGGTTTTACTACCGATACAAACCGCTTTCAAATTAGAATTACATACTCGCACACCAGAGTCACAGCAAAGAATAGTATAAACCTCAGCATGGAAAACAGTGTCCCTTCACCAAGAGACACCGCCAAGTGATCTCCCATTTCAAAATAGACCGCAGTACCAGAACTTCCCATCATTCTGCTTCTTGCTCATCATTCTGACATGTGCCAGAACCGGTCCCAAGTCCAAGTTGAGAAAGAAGAAGGGAATGCAAAAGGTTAGAACAGGATCAATTTATTCACTACTTATCGTAGAAGGCGACTAAAAAGTACAACTAGTTTTGAAGGAATTCATTTTTATTTCCCCTTTCTTATCCCTTTTCCAGCAATCCTATTCATCCAAAGTCTCATGTGAGCTTGTTTAGCCTGGGAATAATACCGATAAAATAATGTCTATTACCTTTTACAATTTTATCTGTTCTAATATTAGGGCAACGAAAGTGCTAGATGCCCAAAATTCTACCGTAGTAGTTATGTTCTGTGGGGTCAGTATTAACATCAGATTTCCCAGATCACGAGCCAGAGCCTTTTAAAAGTGCATTCTGAGTTAATTTGTATAATACAGTTTTTGGAAGCTGGAACTCAGTACAGCTTCAACTTATTCCGCCTAAACTATTGTATAAAACTCTTATATTTCTCTGGTTACTAATTAGAATCTTTTTAGAATTTATTCATTGAAATTACAAAAAAAATTACCTTGTTATGTGGAATCTTATTCCAATTTATGGTCTTCATTTTAGTTCTTGGTACGGGCGTTTCCTGTTGTGGTAGTAATTTTCCACCGTTAGCAGGTTCACTGGGTTCCGGACTGGAATGTGTGTTTTCCTGAGATTGTGGCCGGATAGGTGGCGGTGGGGGGCCGACCATGGTTAGCGGAGGTGGTGGAGGCGGAGGTCCTCCTTGTAACAGTGGTGGGGGCGGCGGAGGCGGTGGCGGACACGGAGGACAAGGTGGAGGACTGGATACGGGCAATGGCGAACTGAGTGCTGTGTTTGGTGTGCACGACGTAGTATTCAATCCTAAAGTAATACCACCGTTGTTTAAACTTTGTTTTCTACTCGTGCCCAACGGATGACAGCAGAGTTTGTTCTGTGATGGTGATCTCAACAGTCTGGTAGCATCTTCTCTACTTTCTAGCAATGTGGCTCGATGTACTAAAGTTTCGGCTGTATCCCACACTATATCGCTGACGGCTTCCTTTGGATCTATCCTCAGTAAATGTTGAAGAATTGAAAGAAAAGGTATTTCCTGAGGTGTGTCTGCTACCTGAAAATCAAAGAAAAAAAAATAATTTACGATTACTATTTTAGAAAATTTATTTATCTAAGTCATGAACTTCATTAATATTTTAAACATTCTACTATAAAAGTAAAAGTGGACAGGATAAAACTAGTGGGACTAGCGCACATTGTATTTGAGAAACTAATATAACAATATCTAGTAAGATGGAAGTAGTTACAAATCTCAGTAAGTCCTCAAGGTGCTCTACAGGTATTTTAGTTCTTATTTTACTTTTCGTTTACTTCATCCTTGAAAATAGTTGCTCACCAATGTTGATGTTGCAAAAAGCGATGGCACGAATAATGCAGGATTGTGTGTTCTCTGGGAAGATAGGATTTAGAAGTCCAGTCTTTAAACTGAATGTCAGATTTCAGCTCTATACGTTCTAGTTGAAAAATCTACAGGTACTAGACAACTTTAAACTGAAGAGTGTATTTCTTATTGTTGAAAACGTAGATATTACCAACCTTCGAGCCGACATATTTCCCCTCATCCTTAGAGACAAAAGTTACCTCAGTTATATCTGAACAGTATTAAAGAGCATTTATAAATTATTTATTTATATTAGTTTAAAATTTTTGTTGGGCCGTATTCGAAGCCGTCCTAGGCCTCAGGTTAGACATCCCCTGCTCTAGAGAACTTTTCTATGACTGAGATAGGCTAAGATTCTACCGGGCTAAGATCAGAAAAAGTTCTGAGGCTTGCATTCATACCGTACATTCATGGGAACCTGAAGAAACTAGTCGTTATAAGTGTTGGTGCTTGCATATTCAGTAGGGAGATGGGTTGATATACCTTTACCTGATGGTCAGCGATACTATATTCAGAAAAAGTATAGAAAGTGAAAAGTTGCAATTAGTAGCGGGCCTGGTGGCAAAATACAGGAGTAAAACGATGGTGGGGACCGCTCACACACCTTTAATAAAAAGTCGCCATATCGCAGCCCTTTACTGCGCGCCAATAATTTGGTTTAGAACTATTCCAAATTTTGAAATTTCTAGAAGAAATGGACTTGGAAGGGGTGTTCTTTAGACTGAGAGTATCATCAGTTTGGCATCAGTTGGATGGCACCGATTAGATCTTCAAGTAGCAGAAAAAAAGGTTATTAGGATGAAACTTTGAAGGTTATTAGGATCAAGCCTGATACCAAACCTACTAGCTTTTGTTATCAAGAAGTGGAGATAAAGTTGCACGAGTTGGTCAATATAGAGGGCGCGATTGGATGCATTCCCAAACTTTTGGAAAAACCAGATTCAAGCTTTATGCAAAAATAGTTCTCCAGTCGCCTCAGTCTGATTAAGAAGACAGGCCTGGAAAGTGTACTCTCAATATGTGGGTGACTTATAACCAACTTATACAATCTAAGACTCTAATATGAGAAAACTCAATTTTTCGCCTGAAATAATTTTTCCTTCCTGGCACCACATATTATGACAGCTAGCAAAAAAACAGCCGTTTAAGCCACTTTTAATTAAAAAAAAAAGGTCCTAATAATTATCTCCTTAGCTAGACTAAATAACTTTTTATCTAATTACTACAATAGCTCTAAAAATAAACCCTATACAAATAACATTTATATGAACGTTCTTAACCAAAATTTACATTTATTTAAAGATTAATACGTCTCCATAAAAAAATGTGATAAGTAAAATTTAATATTATGATAAGGGTCAAAAATTTCTTCAATCTTTAGTTGAAATTTTAATATATTTTTAGGTAATGGAATTTTCCTAGTTTTAATCAAATTTACTTTGTCTCTGATTTAAGTTTATAACCTTTCCTAACCTATTTTTATAATTTTTATATAATTTTAGTTACTATTTACCCTATGTAGTATGGCGTAGAATATATCTAAATGTGAATTTAAATCTACACCATGTGTCTGATGTGTTGACTGCAGATCGTCGCTTTCTCTTTGTTCATCGAACACATCCAGTTGTACTCCTAGGTCGTGATCAGTTTTAGCCGTGCGCCTATGAACATTTAAAATAAGAATTACATTAAACAAGAGTCAGTGATGGTGAACTGTTGCGGACTTTAGAAAATGGTCAGGCAAAATAGGTCTTCGTCGCTTACAAAACATTAAATTTACAAATAATTTGAAGGCGAAGAGCTAGCAGCTCTGGTCCATGTAATCGTACGCTATCTCCTACCTAGGTAGTTTTTAGTGAATATATGTATATATAATATATATTCATATTATCCAACGACTGCAGAAAAATATAATTTCGCTTCTCTTTAATATATATATATATATATATATATATGTATGCTGATGGCTCTACAAAAGGTTTCTTAAAATGCTGCAGCTGATAAATACTTATTTATTTAACAAATGAGAAAAACAGAACTTTTACTCACTCGAGTTCAGAATTTGACCGCACGAGAGCAGCGAGTACTCAAACTGGACGAGAGTTATAAAAAATTTATAACTCAGGTTATACTTTGCTCATGAGTTCAATATTAGATTTGTTTCTGCAATCGTATCAATCAATCAAAAATTGTATTCAAATAAATACATGAAGAAATTATCTCAGAATAGAAGGGTTCTTTTAGAAAGATTATAGTTTAGGTATGTCAAAACTTTCATAATTAATACATTATATAGATATTTCTCATATACATCATTATAACACGTGGCAATATATAAACATATTTATATGCCTATGAGGCAGCACTTCGTAAAAAAGTAACTTTCACACACACTAGAGAGAGAAAGTAGTATGTAACGCACATGTGTGGATAGTTGAACTTTCATCTCTAAATTTAGTGTAATAATCGTCACATTCAACGACGAAAATAAAATTTCGCCCCTCTTTAACTGTTAGTAGATCGGCATCAAATTTTAATAGAGAAGGGCCAACTAGCAGACAGGAACAACAAGTGGATCTAGCTCAGAGGTTCCCAAATTTATTTAGCCTGACGTCCCATTCTCAGATAAAAAATGACTCAGTCCCCTTTCCTGAAAACCTGCCTATTAATAATAATAATAATAATATAATAATAATAATTGCCGATTTGGTTGTCATGAAAAGATTTTGAAGGAAAAGTCTAAATGATTCTATTGGAACCAAAGCAACGATCTTACCATAAGCAATAAGCAGGATCCTTAGCTGACATAAGGAGATGCAACAACATGTGACTGAAAGATTCCAAGGGGTATCGAAGTGCTACCTCGGCTGGATCTTTGCTCGATATACTTTCATGCATAACAAATTTCCAAATTGTGCACATCAAAGTAGTACAAAAAAGGCATCGTTAGCGTAGAACTTTAACAGATAACGTTTATCGAAACGAAAGACCCTTTCCTTAGGATGACGGTTATCGAGTTTAATAAACATTCCTCCAGACCAAAAATCTTTGTGCCTTCCTTATTTAATAATTCAGGAAATTAAGAACTTTCTCAGTATTTTCTTCAATTTCTAAACTATCATCACTTAAGTCCTTGAATCTACCAAATTGTCTCAGCAAAAACATATCAAGAAGAAAAGAAAAAGTCCAATGAAAGACATGTATTTCATATGTTCACTGCAGGATCTAGAACAGCTGCAAACTTACTAACTTTCTAATTATCATGTCACAGATGTTTCAAGCGATATAGATAGACACTCAAACAAAAGGATGTTATAAGCACTTTTGCTATTTTCAGCTCTCGTCATAAATTTAGCTATGAAGATTAACTAACTATGGCTTACTATGACATCATTCACCATTTTTAAACATTTCCATGACAGAAACTCGTTTCCAGCAATAGAAATGTAAAAAAAAGTTTTATTTTCCATTTGCATTATCAGTTATTTACTTTTTGTTCAAGGTTTTTGAAATGTTAGGGATTCCGCAGAGTTCATTAACATCTTGTAGTTAATGTACCTGAGTTATACATAGACTACATTAACTACATAGATTGCTGGTGCGATTTCCTACACAAAAATGCTTGTTCCAGTTTTTCGTTTAAAAAAAATCTGGTGTGAAATACTCATATGACTTTCTCTTACTCCTCTTAATACCGTTATATAAAATATAACAATTTTTCCTTAAATTTCAAATGTTGTTCGTTTGTGTGTATCGTCAACTAGCCAACCGAGGCAGCTAGAGACTGATTACATTGTAGAGAGCGGCAATATTACTGAACAAACACAAATAAAAGTGACAGGTGCGGTTGGTATTCAAAATTTAAAAGAAATCGCTATTGTCGTTTTTCGAGCATGCTAAGCAACGGAATAGCAAAGTGGTTAGCATAATGGACTCTTATGCGGAGGTCCCGGGTACGAGTCCAGCTTGCTGCTCTTATTTTCTTCCTAAGAGCCTCTACAGCCCACTGTCCGGTGATGGGCAGTGTTGTCTGTAACGAAAGAATTCTGTCCGGAGGCCGGCAGTGCACTGAGGACGTTCCGGGTGCCAATGACCGTAGATGCGCCTTAAATTAAAAAAAGTAAAAAAATGCATCCTACGATGGATAAAATCATAGATGTTATCTAGCATCGCGGACCCAACGCGATAATATTCAATATTAATTTCTACTTTATAAAATTATTGTGAGCTATAAAGAGAAAAAAACCCTCCCTTAATTGAATAAAAACAATAAATATATACGACGAAATGTGGAAAAAGACGTGAAAAACAATCTAGATGAATAAAAATTGCAAAACATTATAAATTTCGAGTTGAAGAAAATCTTGCAATTAAAAGATGTCATTACGTAAAGCATTTCGAGATATCATTACCGGAGTGTTTCTATTATATTATAATTTATAGATGTTATAAATTATCTTAATTTTAAAAAACTGGGTAATTGTTTAAAGGTGTGGCTGATTATATTTGCCTATAAAAATGATGATGTAATTCTTGTCTTCATATATATTATAACACACACAAAAACAATATTAAACAGAATTACTAAACAAATTAGTCATTGTTTACATTTATTTAATATTAACCTAACTAATATTAAAAGAGGTAGATTAATTTGAAGTATTTATAGTTTGTCATCGATATTAAAGATTTTTTTGTTGGACAATTGGTTTTCTCTTACTCCTCTATATGCGTGTGAATGTTTGTTTTAACAGAATCACTCAAAACTCAAAAGTCGCAGAAAGCTGAAACTTGGTATATTCCGTTCAGGAACTATCACCGTAACTGACAGGAAGGCTTCGGGTAAAAGTCTTCAATCAGAAGTGCGCTCTCAACTGAATATTTTTCTTCAGCTTTTTCGCGATTTTCTCGAGAATGGCTCCAACGATTTTCTTTAAACTTCGTATATACTTTCTGTATACATAAATAGGTAACACTATTATTTGAAACATTTTCCCGGGAAGATTGATTTTTTTTGGGGGTTCTGGGGGGGAACAGTAGCGTTATACTTTCCTAGGGGAAAGTCCACATCGGTATAATATATGGTTTTACTCCCTAATATTAGAAGCATTAATAGAACCCAAATATGAAGACAATCCCTTAAACGGAAGTGCGATCTTATAGAATAGGTTATCGCGTATTTTGGAATTTTCTCGAAATCGGTTATAACGATTTTCTTTAAACTATTCTATGCTTGCTGCATAGATAGAAACTTATCACTTTCTTGTTTTTGACAGAAAGCTCCCCACATAAGGCTGCTCAGTTGTACAAGTAAAATTTCCATCACCATTCTTATGGCTAGCCCAACTAAACATTGTAACTTTGCATTTTAAAGTCGTGAGAGTGTTTCCCCCTTATATTTACAAGGGTTGATTTACTGAATATACTCTCTTCTTTATACAGTGAACAGCTGCATAATGACCTAGTTTATATGGACAGAATGTTCATTTTAATAAGCATTACATTCAAGATTTTTATCTAGAGCTAAAGAAATGTAATTCTGAAGACCTATCCCAAGGATAGAATCCTGGAACAGATGAGATCTTTATTGGCAGTGTTGAATGCATTTTTTTAAACCAACTTAATATATATTTTTTCGCATTTTATTTAAATATAACAAGTTTTATCAGTGAAACGTCAATAACAACCACATTCAAATAGAAAACGGAGAGATGACATTCTATTTGAAGCTTGGCAATTTTATAGGGTGCTTTTTCTGTCTAAATATGAAGTGTTCTAAACAGAACACGTTCTTAATGTCAACTGTTTTTACTCAGTACAAATCTGCATTATCATAATGTTTATCTAGACATTCTGTTGATCGGCAAACGCACGAAACTAGTCGATGATTATAAAACGAAGCAGGCTATCACGGAAAATATCTCTGATGCTTTCCAGCTTTGCGGATCTCAATCTCAACAAATAATAATATTGTGACGAAAATGTGAACCATTAAACACTTGGTTTTAATTTTGATGATTATATTAATAATTGTATTTTTCATCAAAACTAGGTTGTCACAGATATTTATCTTGTACATTATTGTAGTGGTAATTTTTATATTAACTAATGTTTTTTGTTCATTATGGTAAACAAGATTCCTTATTATCAACTATTGTAACTTGGACTTTTAGAGTTACTAAAGAAATAAGTGTATTTTCTATATAAACATGATAAGAAATGTGATAAATCAAGAATTTGAACATCTTGTGCATGATTGAGCCTGTATGGTTTGAACCAAAAAAACTCTGTTCACTCGACTTTCTGTCTACATAGTCATAATTGACATTTACTTGAAACTTTTATTTTTACTAAATATTTATTTGTGGTCAATCTCAACTCGCAAATCCAAACTTAATTTACGAAACCGTACACTCCACCAAAACTCACCAGAACCGGAAAAAAATTCAAACAAAAATGATGTCTCTATATTCAAATTGAAAAAAATATATATATATATAAATGAAAACGCGCTTCCGGTCAACCGATTTTCTTCAAACTTAAAATTTTGGCAACTATTTAATTCTAATTAATATTAATTAGATGATGCAATTGTATAATTAATTAAAATAATACTTTAAAGGAAAACATAACTCCACCCTTCCGCCAATACCTGCCCTAAATGAATTTTTCCAGAGAAACGTTTCGAATAAAAATTGTAGCACTTAATATGTTTAGGTGATACATGTGTTTAAAGAAACTCATTGGAGCCGTTTTCAAGAAAATTGCGAAAAAAATGAAAAATCATTCATTAAAGTGGTACTTTCGGTTGAGGAATTTTGACTATAACTTTCTGTCGGATCCCATTGGTGACACGCAAACAAAATGTCAATTTTAAACTTTCTGCAATTTTTTAGTTTTTACACTACTGCTGTTCATATACATACACACATATATACGTACAGAGACAATTTTCTAAAAACCTCTTTTTTGTATTCAGAGGCCCTCAAAATGTGTATTTCCGGTGAAAACAGGATAGCGAAATTTCGACTCTAACAGTAGAGAAAGTAAACGTCTTTTTACCAAACAAAATCAAGTTGATTCACCAAAAACGATGGACAACATGAAAATTACAGATATAAAAATATAAGTACAAGATAATATAGCAGTATGATAACCAGTTTTAGGAAAAAATAAAATTATTAATAATCATCAAAATTGTAAGTAAAGTTGTGAATGATTGATAATTTTTATACAAAAATATACTTGTATTGATTTTAGATGTAAGAAATTGTTATTAACACATCTTCAACTGAGGAGGATGGATGCAACACCTGGAATGCTTTTCAAACGTATCTAAATTAATCGCTTCTTCTTTTTTTTGAATAAAATAAAACAAATAAATATTAATTTCATATTTTGCTATCTTTCCACTGAAACTGCTAATCCAGCTGGATTGTTTATCTGTTTAATTATTTACAAAACACGGTATGATTAACTAGATGCATGATATGAAAGGAATGTAAGCAGTAAATACCTTGTGCTTACTCTCAACAATGTTATGTTCAGTGGGGGTTTCCATAATAAAAAGCTTGTTTTGGCTGCGTCGTATTCAAATATTAAAAATGGATCTGGTGTGAAACAGCCACACACGTTTCTCTTACTCTTCGATTAATACTATTTAATCAAGAAATTTTCTATAAAATTACAGCGTTACATTGTTTAATTGGGCTGGTCATAAAACGGATTTTACTTGTACACCTGAGCGGCCTTGTGTGCAACCCTCTATGTCAAAATCATTAAAGCGTACAAATTTAAATTTAAACTAACTGAAAGACCTCAAATATTCTTATAAAATAATTTTTTTTAGAAAAATGTTTCAAATAAAAGTGATACGTTTTTATCAATGCAACAAGTCTTCCAAGTTAAAAAAAAATTGTAATTATTTTCGAGTAAAGTTCAACAAATATAAAAACCTATTCATTAAAATCGCACTTCCGATTAACAGATTTTCTTCAAATTTTCTAATGTGTATAAATATTGTAGGGGCCCTGCCCCGTGGGCATCACTGTGCTATGTGTAAAGAAGAAGGTTAAGGGAGGTTACTGATATAATACGTATGAACCATGTTGCGCGTTGTTCTGATGTTTTCTTTGAAAAGTTGTGTTTAATTCTCAAAGTTATATGTTTTTAAGTTGTGTGCTTATTATTATTTCTTTTATTAACTATTAATCAGTTGTTCATGTTGTTTAGAGATCAAGTTCATAAATAAATATTAAAGAGTTAAGTGGACACTATTTTATCTTTCCCCATTTCTTCTTTAAAATAATTATTGTCGGATATTATTATTATCTAAATATATCCCACAAAACTTTTGGGGGCTCGTCCGAGATTTGGAAGGAAAGAAAATAGTACTGTTGTAGTGTTTACAACTACAGTTGTAAAATTAAATTGGTAACTGTTGTGAAATTAAAAATAGTCAAGGTGACAGACGCTAAGGTAAATCAAGCAAGTGTAGAATTACCTGAAGGTGTGAAAAACGTAGACGTGGAAGGAAAAACTAGAGTAGCAGATCAAGGAGATGTAAGTGATGAGACATACAAATTTAACAGTATAAAGGTAAGCGACATGAAAGTAGTTGAATTAAAAAAAGCTCTAAGAGAAAGAGTTGTGAAATGTAGTGGTAATAAGAATGAATTAATTGAGAGATTAAAAGCGGTACTCTTATTAGAAAACTCTAGAGTTGATTCAGAGGAGGAAGTAGATTCAAACGATGATGAATATAATGAGGATGCATGTATGAAAGTGCATGAAAGCATGACTTCTTCATCTTTGCATAAACCTCTGATAGCATGCAAAGCCAGGAGAGAATTCATTTCATTTCGCGACGTAGAAGAATCATTACATTCGTTCAGCGGTGGGTGACGACAAAACTCAGAATGTTGAAATATGGTTAAACGAATTTGAAGACATGAGTAAACTATGCGAGTGGAGTGGTACTCAAAACATAATCTATGCTCGCCGTTTACTCAAAGTTTCCGCAAAATTGTTCGTAACGTATGAAAGGTGTTTTGACTCATGGAATAGATTAAAAAGTCCCTTTTAAGCGAATTCAAGATCAAGGCAAGCAGTAAAGAAATTCATAGACAACTCGCTTCTCGGAAAAAATTACCAGGCGAGAGTTATCTCGAGTACTTATATAAAATGATCGAAATATCCTCTCAAGCCAATGTAGATTTGGAATCTGTTTTCCGATATGTTATTGACGGTATTGTGGAAGATAATAACAAAATAATATTATATGGTGAAACTACTGTTTCAGAGTTTAGAGTAAAGTTGGCCCTTTTTGAGGAAGCAACAAGCAGGACTCAGCAGAGACGCCACGTTAATAGTGACAGGAAGATTGAAGTAAAGAATACCCAAAGTTCCAGAGAATCCCAAAATCAGCGACGTTGTTATAACTGCAGTTCTAGACAACACACTGTTGAAGGTTGTCCTGATAAAGCCAAGGGACCCAAATGCTTCAAATGTAACCTCTACTGACATTTAGCCGCAAGTTGTACAAGGAATAATTCCACTTGCAAAGTGGATCAGATTGATCGTACAAACATTTCTATTAATAAACTAATGATTCCAGTACTGATAAATGATTTTATAGTACCTAGTAGGTAACGGAAGCGAGCTCTCAGTGATGAATTGTACCACCTACGTTGAAATTGGAGCTCCAAGATTATCAAAGGGCACACGATTTACTGGTGTTGGTGGCCATCCCATGACATCATTAGGCGGATTCACCTGTAGTATAAACAACGACAATGAATCGTATATGATTTTCTTTCATGTTGTCCCTGATAACCTTATTTTACCATATGCCATGATATTGGGGTTGCAGCTCTTTAAGGACGCCAAAGTAACCATTGCTAATGAGATCGTAAAAGTGGAAAAAACAGAAGAAAATTCACTACTAAGCATTTTAATGATTGATAATGCCGATTCCGATGAAGCCCTAATAGATGTTGGGACCCAGAACCGGGTCATGAAACAACGTGTTACATCCCTAGTAAGAAGATACCACCCAGAAAAAGCGCGAGAAGCCAGAATGGAAATGAAGATAATATTGTTGGATGAAAACCCAGTCTATCAGCGTCCCAGAAGACTTTCACCTCAGGAGAAGGAAGCAGTGGATAAACAGATTAAAGACTGGTTGCAAGAAGGGATTATCCAGCCAAGCATTTCAGATTTTGCAAGCCCAGTAGTATTAGTTAACAATAAGAATGGAGAAACCAGGCTTTGCATTGATTTTCGACTCTTAAACAAAAAATAGTGAGGGAAAGGTATCCCTTACCTCTTATAGAAGACCAGATCGATCGCCTTCAGGGAGCTAAATGGTTTAGCACTCTTAATTTGAAAAATGGGTTTTTCCACATTCCAATGAGTAAAGACAGCCGAAGATTTACCTCCTTTGTAGTACCTGGGGGACAGTATGAATTACTCCGAGTTCCCTTTGGACTCTGTAATTCACCTGCCGTATTCCAAAGATATGTGAATAATGTTTTTAAAGATCATATAGCCGACGGTACTCTACTGGTCTATATGGATGACCTAATCATACCCTCTAAGGACGAAGATGAAGGATTAGATAAACTACAAACCGTTCTCAAGACAGCCGGTGAATACGGATTAGAAATAAACTGGGAAATGTGTCATTTCCTTCAGCGAAGAATAGAATACTTGGGATATGTAATCGAAAATGGTCAAGTACAACTATCAAAGCTTAAAACTGATGCCGTATTAAAATTCCCACGACCATCCAGCATAAAGATTGTACAAAGTTTCCTCGGACTTGCGGGTTACTTTCGAAAGTTTATCCAAGGATACGCCACAGTTGCACGACCTCTATCAGATCTTCTCAAGAAGAATACACCTTTCACATTTGGACCAGAGCAAGAAGAAGCTTTCAACCAATTGAAGTTAGCACTAAGTAGTAGACCTGTTTTGAAACTGTACAAGTTGAAAGCGGAAACGGAACTCCACACTGATGCCTCCAAGATCGGATACGGGGCTATACTGCTGCAAAAAGATGATGAGGATAGGATGTTCCACCCGGTGTATTATGCCAGCGGAAAAACATCTGCTGCAGAAAAGAATTATTGCAGCTACGAGTTGGAAGTATTGGCCATTATTAAGGCTCTGAAAAGATTTAGGGTTTACCTCTTGGGAATACCGTTCCGCCTAGTTACTGACCGTCGTGCCTTTGAACTAACTATGAAAAAGAAAGATCTATGCGTATGTGTAGCAAGCTCTCCTTCTACACAGAAGTGTGCAGATGTATTGTGTGCAAGATGGGCTCTCCTTCTAGAAGAATTCAGTTACACTGTGCAGCATCGTCCTGGTAAGAATTTAAAACATGTTGATTGCCTAAGTCGTATGCCACTTCTCAACGCCATGCTGATTACAGACGAAAGATCAGGATTAATCCAGAGACTGAAGAAAGCTCAAGGGGAAGACGAGATATTGAAAAATATCTTGGAAGACCCAAAGAAATCGAGGGGATATATTATTAATTATGGGCTTTTGTATAAAGAGATATATGGGGAACAGGTGCTAGTAGTTCCGAGGAGAATGCAGATAGAAATTGTAAAATTAGCTCATGCAAGAGGCCATTTCTCTGTTGCAAAAACAATGTCAATTCTCAGGAGAGAATATTATTTTCCTAAGATGAATAAACGAGTACAGGAAGTCATTGGTAGCTGTATTGAGTGTATCCTGGCCGAAAGAAAAGCAGGAAAGCAGGAAGGTTTCCTCAACCCTATTAGTAAAGGAGAACTACCACTACCATACCTACCACATTGACCATGTAGGACCCTTATCTAACAC
>JAAEAF010005697.1:0-61391 GCA_011037195.1 Triatoma infestans | reverse complement strand
AAAAAAAAATGGATACATGCATTTTAACATTAAAAAAAAAAAAAATGACGAAAAACTAAACTAAAACTATCCTATAAAGACGCACTTCTTCCGGTTTCCCCGATTTTTCATCAAACTGGGTATTATTCTAGCAATGTATTTAATAAGAGATTTTGTGTTATATTCTAAACTTCCTCAAAATCCAAGTTTTCCTAGAAATATATCCCATAAGCAAGAGGTAGGGTAAAGTTAAGAGAGCGAAGTTATGACACAGCCCGTCGGACTTGTGCCATACAGGGCTATACGTATGTTCCCTGGTCAACAGCACCTGAAAGAGATGCTGAGTGATTTATACAAACATTAAAAATTCAAAATTAGAGCACACTCTTAGCCACCGTACCTAGCGCATAGCGCCAAAACCGGTGCCTTATGGTCACTTAGCCTTGTCTACATAGTAGGTAAGTTTCCATCCCTGCCACGTGGAGGCGGACCTCTACATATCCATCTAGTCCGGCGCATTACCGCTACTTCTCGAGCAAACTCAACGAAGTCTTTAAAATTGTCAGCACTTCTCATTAACTCTTTACAATCTCCCGGCCAGTTCTCTCTCCTCCTTATCAGCTTGAATTCCATGTGGATTCTTGCCTTGTCGAGGAGAGGACACCGGAGGAGAACGTGATGCATTGTATCCCGTTCACCGCATTCGCAATTCGGGGAATCTTTCAATCCCAGCTCATGGAGCTTAGAATTGAACTCCCCATGGCCCGTAAAATATTGCGTTACGGTTTGGGATAGTTCCAGCCATCGAATCAACAGGGAAGAACTCATATGCGATTCTCCCTGTCTCTGCTTCATCCCAGCGTCTTTGCCACTTCCCAATCTCGTACTCTCGGATCTTTTTCTTTACAAGAGCTGGAGGCGTCTGTCTGGGCAGTTCCTCATCATCCAGGACAATCATTACCCCTTTTTTATACTTATGGGTAAGGGCTCTCATCTCTACAAGGAGATCAAGCGGCAACACAGCAGCGACCACCGGTAAGGAGGCCGTGGATGATGTCGCATAGGCCCTTGTTACTGAGCACAAAATGGCTCTTTGCATTCGCAACATAGTGCCGCTATACGACTGCATGTCAAGCTTGTCAGCCCAACAGTCAGCTGCGTACGCTGCGACATTCTCTATTACGCCCCTGTAAATGGTTAAGGCCACACAAGTCTTCAGCCAGGCAGAAGGAATACAAACATCAGGCAGAAGGAAAAGCTTGGGACTACGAGCAATCCGTAGTCACTTATCTCGGCGTGTGTTTACTGCCAATTTCAGAATGACCACTCGCCATGACTACCTACGCGTGCACTTGCATAGGATTGGAGTGGTGCTAAATGTCGGATGCCCTCTTTGCAACGATGGCACAGTGAACGGTGAGCACCTTGCTGTGTACCAAGCTCTCTATCAGCAGCGTGAGGATGCTGCCGAACAAGACCCCTATTACGCTAGGGATCTCTTATATTGGGTTGCCCACGACAGAATGGCTAAATTGCCAACAGTTGGCGTTAGATAAAACAAAAAAAAAGTTAGTCGAGATGACGGGGGTAAGGAAGAAGACGCAGCCTTTACTTCTGTTGTTTGCCACCACGTGGCGTCTCATGCATATTAGTCGAAGAGTAGAGAGATCAGAACCGAAACTATTGCAAAATTCTTGTTATTTTATGTGTTCTACGAACATTTCTACGCATCAGCTATATCTGATGCATACCTGAATTTTCATAACGCATTAGTAAATTTGTAAATACTATATTAGTTGCAATTGAAATGAAAGATTTTCCACGCATAGCATAGTGTTTACCAAGTTTCGTGTCGATTAGCCATGTTTCCTTCGTAGAGGAGAGGCATGGCATCTCTCCTACCATAATAGGAGAGACGGCCAAATATAGTGTCCTTGTATTTTGTTTCTGGAATAAATGAGAATGTCTTTATTTTGAAAAATTACATTTTTTTTTGTAGATACTAGTAGTTGACATATGTTTTATAGGAATTACCTCTTTAATATATCTCCTAACCTCTTTAATACAGGGCACAACTTTTAAATGTGCGTCGTCTCTCCTAACTTCACGCTATTATGTAATTTATTTGTATAGTTGTTCTAAGAAGTTTAAAAGAAAAGAATCACTGGAATGACCTAGAAAGATTATTTTATACAGACATAGCTCTAAAATATCTTTCCAATGTATTCTACAGTTCTGCCACCTATGTAATGCTAAAGAAAATTAAATATACCGCAAAAAGACCAATTTTGATAGAGAATTAGCATATTTTCTTTTTTTTTTTTCAGTTTTTCCCAGCGAGTTTTGTTAAGCTTACAATTAACTATTATGAAAAAGACTTTTCTTTCATCTTTGTTTGTAATTTTTTTGGCTAGGAAATTGATATAGTTTTAGGAGAGCTGGCATGGTCAGGAACACTCTAATGTGCCAATAAAGTATTGTGTAGTCTTCTCCAGCTTTCAAGAAAATTTCTTTATGTAATTTGCACAAAGGAAGTCGTCTAAATTAAATAAAAGGGACTTAGGCAAATATATATGTATATATAGGGTGTCCCAAGGTATATGGATAACGACTTTTTCTCGGAAACTACAATAGCTAGAAAAAAACTAAAAAATACGTGTCCCCGTAGTTTTTTGTTAGAAATCAAAATTTAATTTGCAAATTTGTTTTAATGCTTCGAGAAGCGAGATACAGGCACCACTTCATTTTTTCAAATGGAGATGAGTGGTTTTTATTTAAGAAATAGATTCCTCTATTTTTTGTAAGAAAAATTTACTTGAACGGTTTTTTTTTTTTCTTTGAGCGATATTTTACAAGTTATGAATGAAAACATGATTCCTATAAGAAATTTCAAAATGATATTATAACGGTTTTTTGATATTATAAATTTTACTCCTCATTAATTACAGATCTTGCTCGAACTGGCCCCCACCATTAGAAATGGATACACATGCTTTTTCCTGCCAATTGTACCTTACGACCAAAGAAATATACGAGCATTACGAGCAAGATCTGTAAATTAATGAGGAGTAAAATTTATAATAAAATAGTACTTTTCTTCTTATTCAATCAAAAAACCGTTATAATATCATTTTGAAATTTCTTATAGGAATCATGTTTTCATTCATAACTTGTAAAATATCGCTCAAAGAAAAAAACCGTTCAAGTAAATTTTTCTTATAAAAAATAAAGGAATCTATTTCTTAAATAAAAAACCACATCTCCCCATTTGAAAAAATGAAGTTGGTGCCTGTATCTCGCTTCTGGAAGCAGCAAAACAAATTTGCAAATTAAATTTGGATTTCTAACAAAAAAACTACGGGGAAACGTATTTTTTAGTTTTTTTTTTCAGCTATCTTAGTTTCCGAGAAAAAGTCGTTATCCATATTCCTTGGGACACCCTGTATATATATATAAAACAAAAAATGCGAAATTCTTTCTTCTACTCTTTCAAACAAGGTAAAATCCCTTTCGAGAGGGGTTTTTACCGCGAAAAACCGTTAATAAATCAAGTCCCATATCATGTGGTTATCATAAGGCCAAGTTGACAATTTTGTACAAAACTTGAGGCAAAAGTTGAAAGCAGCAAAGTTCAGCAACGAGCAACGGGGACAATAAAAAAAAGTAAAAATTGACCAATTATTTAATAGCATACAGATTAGCTTTCCATTCTACGACTAAATAATTTATTTTAATATAAAAAATAAAATTCAAGACTAAAACACAACTAAATTTATCATTTTCTATCAAATTAATTTTTTTTTCAACCAAATTTATCATTTTCTATTTAAAAATGAAATCTTTTTTAATTAATTTTAACATTTTGATTATTTCTTTTATTACTGCAAGAAGAAGGTAGACTTACAATCGTGTAATTTTTTCAAAATTTAGTTTACAACCGAATTATATCTTTTTCAGTTTAATACTTTTTTTTTTTTTTAAATTTAAGGAGCTTCAACATCTATGGTCATTAGCGCCCGGAGCCTTCTCAGTGTCATCATTTTAACAGACGGCCTCCGGACAGTGTTCTCTCTACAAAAAACACTGTCCATATCGGACAGTGAGCTTCTAGAGGTCCTAGGAAAAAAGAATCTAAGGGCAGCACAGCTGGACTCGAACCGTGTCCTCCGCGTGGGATCTTGTAGTTGTAATTGTATTGGGAATTAGTGCTTCGTAATATTGGTCCGAACAGTGTTGAAAGTACCATAGAATATTGTTTCTATTTACAGGTTGTCCATCAGATGGAGATGATTTTACAATGCACCATGCTGAAGGAGTGGAAATTATTTAAATCAAAAGTGGTTGTGAAGCAGAAAGAAATTAGCCCTCCGGGAATTAACTCACTGTTGGCTATAGACAACACTGTCCATCACCGAACAGTGAGCTGTAGAGGCTCCTAGGAAGAAAAAATGCTAAGGGTAGCACTGGACTCGAACCCAGGATCTCTGAGTATGAGTCCAACGCGCTAACCACTTAGCTAAACCGTTCCCTGTTTAATAGTTTTCAGAGAAAGATTTCAAAAAAAGACAAAAGCTTTAAGTTAACTTAAAAATTGTAAATAAAGTGCTGTAATATTTTATTAAACATTGCTTAATATAATTATACTATTACATAATATAATTTAAGATAATAACTAAATTTTTTGAATCGTGTATGTGGTATATTTTTCCCAGTTTCATTTATTTCGACTTTGTTTTTTTTAATTATTTTTATGATTAATTTTTAAAACAAGAAAAAAAAAAAAACTAATACTACAGTATATTACGCGGTATGAAAATATATGTATATTATATATATATATATATATATTGTAATGTGTATGTGTATGCATGTAGTTTGAAATGTATTGGTAGAATGAGAAGGTTGGCAGGTTGGCGACGGACCGCTATGACGCTAGTGAGTTGGTTTGGCCGCCATCTTCTGTTAGTGCCGCTGATTAATTACACGGTACGACGTGGTGCTAGGGATGGTCCCATTATCCTGGATGTGCTGGGTCTCCACACTGATGAGCTGTGCTCCTAATCACCCGTCCACCATCATTACTCAGTACACAGACACAGAGAAGATAGAACTAGTAAAAGGAGAAGTGAAATAGAAGTGATGAAGTGAAATGAGAAAGAAGAGAGGGTAGTGAGAGAGAGAGAGAGAGAGAGAGAGAGAGAGATTTAACGGCTACAGCTCGCTACAGAAAGAGATAAAAGTAAAAAAAAAAAAAAACAAAAAAAAATACAGCGCCGTGGTCCATCATCTATCAGTATAGAGTAAAATAATTAATAGCTACCGAATAATTTATTTCTATGGTTCTAATATATTGTTTTTTTTTTTTTTTGCTTGAAGTTACATAATATATTTTCTACCTATAAATAAATAAATAAATTATTATAATTTGAATTTTAATATTTTTCGTGGATTATTAAAACAAAAAAATCTGATGTGTAAAACACTCACACAACTTTCTCTTACTCCAGTTCTCAAAATTATAATTGACAAATGTTATAGTTAGTGTAACAAATTTAATGAAATTCGTTGAAAACTGAAAAAAAAACTGTTCAGTAATAGCGCAATTACGGTTTACTAATTTTCTTGAAACTCACAATTTTGGCCATCTATTTATTTTCTAATTAATTTTGTTTTGGTGATAGAATTGTATAATCAACTATGATGGCAGTTTAAAGAAAAACATAACCCCACCCCTTCCCCAAAAGTACCCTTAAATGAATGTTCCTAGAGAAATGTTTTATGCAAAAGTTGCAGATCCTTGAATGCGTAGTTTATATATGATATTTCAAGAAAATCGTCGAGACCACATTTGAGAAAATCGCGGAAAAAGTGAAAAAAAAAAAAAAATTAGTAAAGTGGTAAAGTAAACGCATTTCGGTTATGCGATTTATTTCAAACTTGGAATTTCAACAATATATTTAATTCTAATTAACATTATTTAGATGAGCGAATTTTGCAATAAGCTGAAATAGCACTTTAGATGAAAACCTAACTTCACCCTTCCCCCAAAAGTGTCCTTAAATGAAATTTTCCCAGAGAAATGTTTCAAATAAAAGTTGTAGCTCTTTGTATGTGTAGTTGATGTAACAAGTTTGAAGAAAATTGATGGAGCTATTTTTGAGAAAATCGCAAAAAAGTAAAAAAAAAAAAGCTAGTAAAGTGGTACTTCCGGTTGTGGAAATTTGACAGATAACGTACTGTCGGATCCCATGGTGATACCTAAACGGAATATCAAGTTTGAACTTTCTACGATTTTTCATTTTTGAGCTATGCTGTTCACACACACAAAAAACACACACACACAGACCATTTGCTAAAAACCACTTTTTTGGACTCAGGGGACCTCAAAACGGATATTTCCGGTGAAAACTCGACTTGACACGATAACAATAGTTCCTCTTACTAGGAGTAAGAGAAACTAAAAAATTATTTTAACAGGAACATTTGCAGCATTTTCAAAATTTCTAACTTTGCGATTTTTTTTTTGTGGGTGCCGGATTTATTAATAAGAATAATAAGATATTTCTTAGATTTTCAATTATTAATGAAACAAATTGTACACATGTAACACTCACCCTCAGACGATCAAACAGTCCGACTGTGTATATTAACAGTACCACACGAAAAAGACATCCGATACCTTGGACTCTATCTAGATAGACGCTTGACTTGGAACACACACGTAACGAAAACTCGACAGTCAATGAAAACCAGATATTTCCTAGTAAAACGCTTACTTGACAAAAGTTCTAAATTAAACTTGAAAAACAAAGTTCAAATCTACAAATCCATAATAAGACCAATATGGACATACGAACTACAACTCTGGGGAACTGCCAAACCGACACCTACAAAACGGATATAAGCCACACAGAACAAGATACTGCTAACAATCACACAATGCCCACACTATGTTTCTATCATGACGCTATATACTGACCTTCAAATCACATTTATACACGACTTAACACAACAACTTTATAAAAGATTCTACAGCAAACTAGGAATACACACGAACCCGCACGTCACAAACCAGTCCTCCCTAACCATTCCTGGGAATCCTCCCAGACGTTTGAAGCGCCAGTGGCCAAGGGACCTCCTGTCACAGGAAGTGTAGAAACAAGACCAGGAAGAGTGGCATTGGCCATCTCCTTGAAGAGTTCAAGCCACATTTATCTAAGCTCACATTTACTTATTGTATTATTACAGATTGTAAATATAAATAAACAAACACACAAAATAAATGTCAATTGTCTTATTACTACTCAGCTGGGCACAGAAAGTTGGAACACGTAAGTGTGCTTATGTAGAGGTAAATGTAGACATTGCCCTAGATAGAATATGTGGATGGGTCCTCAGCGTTGGATAACATTTGATATTTTATCCGTCGTAGCATACATATTCCTTTTATACCTGACCGGTTTCGGACTTTCAACCATCGTCAGAGCAAATTCACCAAGACCGTGTAGAGAGTTCATTTTAACGCAATGTTTCTGTTACACTCACACTTATTAGTTTGTTGATTTCTCTCAATCTTCGGAAGATTTTTCATAAAAAAGTGATAGGTATTTATTTTTATATATAATATGTGAAATTTAAGGAAAATCCTTGAAGTCATTTTCGAAGAAATCGCGAAAAATTCGAAAAAAGAACATTCAATAAATTCTCATTTCGAGTTGATGAATTTTGCCAGAAACTTTCGAGTCAGATGCGGTGGTAGTACGTAAAAGAAATACCAAATTGTGAGCTTCCTTCGATTTTTTGTTCGCCCACACAAAACATACATAGTTTTGCGGAATTTATGGCGTTGAATTTCAAAAATATGGGGTAGTTGTATGTTACTGGCGTGTCTTAACTTTCTTACGTGTTGTTTTGGTCAAATTGGTACTTGTTCCCCCACCAACTTTTCGAGTTTATGAAAATTGTATTGTATTAACCGGGATAAGAAAAATGAGTGTTTCATACCAGATTCTTTTTTTTTTATTTAGGTTACAATATTACCTAAATAGAAAATAAATTCCAAACTTGTTATAAATACGGGACAAATATGACTTTTTGAAAATAATGAATGTAATGGAAGAGTAGTCTAGAGAGAAGAATATCTTCTGATAATAAAGAAGATAAGGTGCTACTACTGCTTGCGTATTCTTCTTAACGTTAGCAAAATAAGGCATACAATTATCTGATTAACCTAATTGGTTTACGCTATATAAATAGCACCATTCAAAGAACCAAACAAAAAAAAGGGTGTAAATGTATTGACAAAGTAATTAGATATCAAAATTTTATTAGATAACTAAATAAATATTTGTTTAATAATATATTATTTGGATATGTGGTGTTAGTAAGTAGAAAGAAGGGCCTAGCGGTTTGGCCTGTATGCGGCTAGAGACGACTACAATCGTTCAGAATTGGATAATTTGATTTGTCCGATTGGGGGAGGCCATTGTTAGATAGTGGTCGTCATGGGAACAGGGCTCGTCCACCGGAAGTCGCTGGCAGTACGTGACCTCTGCAGAAGCTAATAGGCCAGGCCCTTACATTTGGTTATAGAGGCCAGCCTGAAATTACTGCACTACTGGCCGACCTCATTTTAAATTCACTTATTTTTGTTTTGTACGGATTTTTCATCGCACACAAATACAATTTTTAATGATTATGATTTTCAAAATATTACTTTAAAAAATATCAAAAATTTCAAGTCATCAGAATTCTTAAATTTATTTAGATATGGCTGCTGTATTATTTGAAGTATATTTAATATCAGCCAATCTTAGTTTAATTATTGCTTTTACTTTCTCAAATTGCTAAGAGGAAGTATTGCGATGTGAGAGGAAGTATTTTGGAATTTTTCCGCCAGAAATACACATTTTGAAGTCTACCGAGTCCCAACAAAAAAAGGTTTTTAGCGAATACTCTGGTTGTGTGAATGTGTGTATATGTGTAAGTAAATAAAATGTCTCAAAATGGAACTTCCTATTTTTTGGAAGGTTTCAGTCAAATTCCATCATCCAGACGTGCAGTTTTATTGATTTTTCCCTTATTTTCAATTTTCTCGGAAACAGGCTGCAACGGTATCTTCTAAAATTTTGTGTATATTATCTACACTCATAAACGCTTATCACTTTTATTTGGAATGGGCAAATTGATTTTTTTATGGGATTCTAGGGGAGCAGTAATGTTGTTAAGCTTTCCACTAAATACGATAACAATTCAACTTGTGTTTCTACTATCTATATAAATAGTCTATATATATATATGGTTTTGTATGTGTGTATGTATGTCTGAACAAAATATGTCAAAAACAGTCAATATCGGAGAAAGCTCAAACTTCATATCCTTTTAATTAAGAGTTTGAAAAAATCTTGTAAAACTGAAAAAACTAAACAGTGAAGTCGTGAATTCGATTAAAGCTTTTTTTTGACAAAAATTATCATAACCAAACATAATAATTAATCTCGGTATATCAGCTTTGAGCATCCTTCGATTTATGTTTTTTTTTTTTTTTTGGAGTCATTTTGTTCATTTTCCGAAGGCACATATATTTCCAGCATATTTTTCATTTCATTATTGAAAATTTGATTAGATTACAGCATTAGGATAAAGTAAAAAGAACGTATTCAGATGACATAATACTAATATCCTCATTATTACTTTCTCTTACTCTTAGTATTGCAAGTATTGTAATCGTGTCAAATTTTCGATATCCAGTTTTCACCGGAAATATCCGTTTTGAGGTCCCCTGAGTCCAAAAAGTGGTTTTTTTAGCAAATGGTCTCTCTGTGTGTATGTATGTACGTATGTGAACAGCATAGCTCATAAACGAAAAACCGTAGAAAGTTGAAACTTAATATTCCCTTTAGTTATTACCATGGGATCTCACAGTACGTTATCTGTCAAAGTTCCTCAACCGGAAGTATCACTTTACTAGTTAGTTTTTTTTTTTTTTACTTTTTTGCGATTTTCTCAAAAATGGCTCCGATAATTTTCTTGAAACTTGACATCAACTACACATACAAAGCTACAACTTACATCTGAAACATTTCTCTAGAAAAATTTATTTAAGGGCACTTTTGGTGGCGGGGAGGGGTTAGGTTTTCATCTAAAGTGCTATTTCAGTTTATTAGACATTCTGTTATCTAAATAATGTTAATTATAATTAAATATGTGGTTGAAATTCCGAGTTTGAAAAAATTCAGAATGACCGGAAGTGCATTTACTTTACAACTTTATTGAATGGTTTTTGCACTTTTTCATGATTTTCTCAAAAATGACTCCGATGATTTTCTTCAAACGTAGTATATTAACTGCACATTTAAAGTTCTACGACTTATTTGAAACATTTCTCTGGGAAAATTCATTTAAGGGCACTTTTGGGGGAGGGGAGGTGGTTATGTTTTTCTCTAAGTGCTACCATAGTTGATTATACAATTCTATCATCCAAACAAAATTAATTAGAAATAAATAGTTGGCCAAAATTGCGAGTTTCAACAAAATTAGTAAACCGGAAGTGCGGTTTTACTGAACAGTTTTCCACGAATTTCATTAAATTTGGTACACAAACTATAAAATTTGTCAATTATAATTTTGAGAACTGGAGTAAGAGAAAGTTGTGTGAGTGTTTCACACCAGATTTTTTTTTTTTTCTAAGTTATATATGTAGAAGCATGAATTAATTTATTAAAAAAAAAAAAAAAACTAATCTTCTTGAGAGCCATTTTCCGTGGTAGCCTGCTTCATGTTGTGTCATCAACGGTTTCGGGCGTTCGCCCATCTTCAGGGTGCGTTTGTCAGACATTGTGATAACACACACTTGCAAAGAGCATTCAGTTTACACACTGTCTGACAAACGATCCTGAAGATGGGCGAACGCCCGAAAACCGGTCGATGACTGCCAAATGAAGCAGCCTATCACGGAAAATATCTCTGATGCTTTCCAGCTCTGCGGAACCAACCACCACAACAACTAATCTTCTTAATGAGGACTATTTCAATATGACGTTTTTACTGAAAAGTATTTTTTAGTATTCTTAGTAGAGTGTCTATATTAGAGAAAATAGGCTCAAACGATTTTCTTGAACCTAGGAATACCACATATAAACAGCTACAACTTTTATTTGTAACATTTCTCCGTGTAAATTCATTGTGAAGGAAGATTTTTGGTGGAGGGACGGAGTTATTGTTTGTTGTGGTTGTTTCCGCAGAGCTGGAAAGCATCAGAGATATTTTCCATGATAGCCTGCTTCTTTTTTGGGGCTATCAACCGGTTTCGGACGTTCTCCCATCTTTAGGATGGCTTTATCAAACATAGTGTATCAACTGAATTTGCTCTGTGCAAGACTATGTTATTACATTGTTTGATAAAAAACATCCTGATGATGGGCGAACTCCCCCTCCCCCAAATAAGCAGGCTATCATGGAAAATATCTCTAGGACGGAGTTATGTTTTCCTTTTCCTATAAAGTCTATCTTAATTGATTAGACTATTCCATCATTTAAACAGAATTAATTAGAAATAAATAGATTGCCAAAATTCCGAGTTTTTAAGAAACTTAGTAAACCGGAAGTGCGCTTTTACTGAACATTCTCCATTTTCTCCATTATAAAACACCGACGAATTTCATTAAATTTGGTATAATAACTATAAAATTTATGGATTACAATTTTGTAAACTGCAGTAAGAGAAATTTCTCTGTATGTTTAACACCAGATTTTTTTCATTTTTTTTGCCAATTTCTCTTTAAACTAGACATACAAAAGACCAATTAAAACTTTTATTTGAAATATTTTTCGAGGAAAATCATTTTAAGGTGGCCTTTTAAGGAATGGGGGGGACGTTAGGTTTTCTCTAAAGCACCATTTCCTTGCATTATATGATCCTCATTTATATAATTTCATTAATTATTAAATTTATTTATCAGAAATACGAGTTTATATTAGATCGGAAGTGCGATTATACGAACGATTTTTCAGTACCCTGTGATTTCCTCGATAAAAATACCTGAACTTCATTTATGTACACCTATCACATTTTTTTTCTTCTATTTAGTTTTGTTTGAACATTTTCCTAGATATGGACATTTTAAACGGTTTTGGGGGGAACTGAAAGTAACGCTTATCTTAAAGTGCCGTTTTTAATTTAGATCACCCGAGCTACACAAACAATATTAAAAGTTAGTTAAATTCTAAGTTTGAAGGAACTTTCTCAGTAATAACTAAGTAAATTGCTGTAAGTGTAAGTCGTATAAAAGTTTCTCAACAGATTTTTTTTCATTTAGGTCCTAGTTTTTGCCAAATTTCTCACATGTAATGTTTTATTACTGTTTGTATATATGTATATGTGCCTTTGTTGTGAAAAAGGAAAAAAAATTAGAAGTTCCTCATACGTATGTGAAGGTAGCTATGGGATAATATGTACGTGCGGCTATGTGGAAGCAGCGACTATGGTGGTGAAGTGGTTAGTGGGCGGCAATCAGTGCGTGTGAGAGTTGTTTCTGAACGACTCTTCTTCAAAAAGAGGCAATGTAGTGGGTAGATTCTCTTCTCTTGGGCAACACCATCAGCCAAGAAGAAGAGGGAATGGAAACAGACAGGGAATATAAGAGAAGTAAGTGGGCGGGTAGCGTGCGAGAGAGAGAGAGAGAGGTAGAAGAATGAGTGCTAGCCCAGGGTTATGACGGCAATATCGCCAGGGTGGCAACATCGCCAGGCATCTGGTGCTGGCATTTCGCCACTGGAATGTCAAACCACACGCTACTACTGGGTTCTCCAACCCCCATAGCTAATTCCCCGAGTGCCACCAGACACTCTATATTAGATGTGCTCTGCCTGCTACTACTACCTCCTTCTATTTCGCCAACAGACCACCATACTCAACCCTCCAACCTATACCACACCAACGTGTCCTCTCCCTTCTATACAACTCCTATCTTAATTATATTTCGAATTGGAATGCTCGATAACGGACTAATTCAGTACTTGCTGCTCTAAGATAAATGGCCTACCCGTTCTATAATTTATTTTGTTCAACAACCCTTTTACTTTCTTTTTTTTATGTAATGTGATATTAATACAAGAGATATAAAAAATATTTGTAAACTTAGTACCATATAAGTTTCTAAAAAACATTAGAATTTGGGATGTAAACTTGCTTGAATTTAGTGTACGACAAGGTACATGTATGAAGCTACACTAAAAGCGAGTTTACATATCACTTTTCATATAACACCGATATTCTTTCTAAAATATCAATGTTTTTTTACTTTCTCTTACTCTGTAATAATAAGAGGAAGTATGGTAATCGTGTCAAATTTTCTATATCGAGTTTTCACCGGAAATATCCGTTTTGAGGTCCCTTGAGTCCAAAAAAAAGTGGTTTTTACGGTCTGTGAGTGTGTATATATGTATTTATGTGAACAGTATAGCTCAAAAACGAAAAATCATAGAAAGTTTAAACTAGATATTCCGTTTTGATAACACCATGTGGTCCGGCAGTAGCTTATCTGTCAAAATTCCTCAACCGGAATTACCAGTTTATTGAATTTTTTTTTTTTTTATACTTTGCGATTTTCTCAAAAATGGCTGGAACGATTTACTTTAAACTTGTTATATCAACCAGACATACAAACATCTACAACTTTTATTTAAAACATTTCTTCGGGAAAATTTATTTAAGGGTACTTTTGGGGGAGGAGTGGAGTTACGGTTTTCCTCTAAAGTGCTAGTTCAGTTTATTATACAATACTATCATCCAAATAATATTAATTAGAATTAAATATGTTGTCGAAATTCCGAGTTTCAAGAAAATTAGTAAACCGGAAATGAGTTTTCACTGAACAGTTTTTTTCAGTTTTTGTGATTTTCTCTATAAAATCACGGACGAATTTCATTAAAGTTTGTATACTTACTATAAAGATTTAAAAAACGGAGTAAGAGGAAAATGTGTGAGTGTTTCATACCAGTTTTTCTTTTCAGCAAGTAGAACTGCACATACAAATAAATAAATAAAAATTAAAACTTAAAACAAGTTAATTAATAGATATTAAAATATACTATCGTAGATATGATTTTTTATCTATTACCTTCTCTCTCCCACTATTGATAGAGGAAGGTAGAATTTCAATCTTGTCCAATTTTCGCTCGATGTACAAGTTTAGAAAGCCAGAAAATGTGTTTTTCCTGATTTGTTTAGAAAAAGGTGTGTGTATAAACTTGTTGAGACAAGTCTTGACACCACAAAAATGTGGCTAGTAATATTTCAACTACGATATTTTTAAGAGAGCCGCTGAAGATGTCGAAAAACGTTTGTGGAAACGTCGAGATTAAATAAAAATACATTTGTTTCGTCCTCAGAGGACCTCAAAACATGTATTCCCTGTGAAAACTTATCTTTTAAAATTTGACACGATCGTCATACTTTCTCTCCAACTAAAAGTATCAGAAAATAAGACAAATTTAAAAAGGGTACACCTCGAATAGTTTTTAGAGAGCCCTAAAAACTTTGAGGGCATTAACTTCTTCTCAAACAAAACACAACATCAGAAAGTTCGAGAACCATTGCTCTAGAATAAAAAAATTGATGTGAAACACTCACACAACTTTCTCTTACTCCACTTCTCAAAATTATTATCGACCAAATTTAATGACATTAGTCGAAAACTAAAAAAAACTGTTCAGTAAAAGCGCACTTCCGGTTTTACTAATTTCTTTGAAACTCGGAATTTTGGCCATCTATTTATTTGTAATTAATTTCTAATTAATTTTCTTTAGATGATAGAATTGTATAATCAACTATGATACCACTTTAGCTACTGCCGGACCACATGGTGTTACCAAAACGGAATATCGAGTTTGAACATTTTATTAGTTTTCGTTTTTGAGCTATACTGTTCACATAAATACATATATACACACTCACAGACCGTAAAAACCACTTTTTTTGACTCAAGGGACCTCAAAAATGATATTTCCGGTGAAAACTCGATATAGAAAATTTGACACGATTACCATACTTCCGCTTATTATTACAGAGTAAGAGAAAGTAAAAAAAAAGAATATCGGTGTTATATGAAAAGTGATATGTAAACTCGCTTTTAGTGTAGCTTCATACATGTACCTTGTCGTATAAATACTAAATTCAAGCAAGTTTACATTCCAAATTCTAATGTTTTTTAGAAACTGGTACTAAATTTACAAAAATTTTTTATATCTCTTGTATTAATATCCCTAATAGTGCCCTTAAATGAATTTTTCTAGAGAAATGTTCTAATAAAATTTGTAGATCTTTGTATGTTAAGTTTATATATGAAGTTTCAAGATAATCGTCGGACCCATTTCTGAGAAAATTGCAAAAAAGTGAAAAAATCATTTAGTAAACTGGTAAAATAAATGCACTTCCGGTTATCCGATTTTTTATCAAACTCGGAATTTCAACAAAATATTCAATTCTTATAACCATTATTTAGATGATAGCATTGTCTAATAAACTGAAATAGCAGTTAAGGTGAAAACCTCCCCAGCCTTCCCCCAGAAGTGCCCTTAAATTAAATTCCTAGAGAAATGTTACAAATGAAAGTTGTAGCTCTTTGTAGGAGTAGTTGATATATCAAGTTTGAAGAAAATCGTCGGGGCCATTTATGAGAAACACGCAAAAAAGTACAAAAAAACTAACTAGTGAAGGTGATACTTCCGGTTGAGGAACTTATCCGGAACTTAGATCCCATAGTGATACCTAAACGGAATATCAGCTTTCAAATTTCTGCGGTTTTTCGTTCCAAAACTATGCAGTTCTTATTCATACACACACTCACACACCACACACACACACACACACACACACACACACACACACGCACACACAGGCTATTTGCTAAAAAACGCTTTTTGGGACTCAGGCACCTCAAAACGGAAATTTCCGGTGAAACCTCGATATCGAAAATTTGACACGATTACAATACTTCCTCTTACTAGGAGTGAGAGAAAGTAAAACGGTATGAAACTATTTCAGAATTCATGAACTATGGCTTCTTCTCAATTTTTAATAGCTGAAAGTAAGTTAATATTTTACAAAAGGATGTTTCATTCTTTTTGAATAAAAATCGATAGAGATATTTAACATTTATTAATTTTGCCTTCCAAGAAATCTTCTACTATTATTTATTTTTATAAAATAAGAACTATTGGCGATGTAGTATGGTTTGAGGAACTCAAGATTAAAAAAATCGTAATTTTTAGCTTTCGTCCTTCCTCATTCATTAATGGCTGATTCCTTTGATGTATGTAACTATAATGCTATGAGAAGGAGAGAATTGGGTTTGAAAGATAAATAGACTGGAAATAATGCTGAACACTGTACAATGAGAAAGTAACACAAACTGCCAAGACTTTACACGAATCAAAAATGGTAGCGAGAGATTTAGAGTAGTTGGTTGCTGACGCGTTGTAACTGCTGCATATACTGTTCTAAAGACTGTCGTCTTGTAATTTTTTTTTTTTAGTTTAAGGCGCGTCACTGGCGCCCGGAGCCTTCTCAGTGCACTGCCGGCCTCCGGACAATATTCTTTCGTTACAAACAACACTGTCCATCATCGGACAATGAGCTGCAGAGGCTCCTAGGAAGAAAAAATCTAAGGGCAGCACAGCTGGACTCGAACCCCTGTCCTCCGCGTGGGTTCTTGTAGTTGTAATTGTATTGGAATTAGTGATTCGTAAATATTGGTCCGAACAGTCTGATAGTGCCGTAAAATATAGTCTTCATTTACAAAGTTATCCACCAGATGGAGATAATTTTACAATGCACCACGCTGAAGAAGTGGTAATTATTGAAATCAAAAGTGGTTGTCAAGTAGAAGAAATTAGCCCATCCTTGCAATTAACTCATATGGTCACTGTGCTCTCAAACCAAATGAAGCAAAATTATTTCCATGTGGAAAGAGAGATTTAGAGTGAGTGAAAAGAAGGGTAGTAGTTTGTTGCTGACTCGTTGTAACTGCTGTATTTACTGTACTAAAAACTGTCCCCTGAAGCTGCATTTAAACAGAGTCTCCCACTTTAGTCTGGCCTAAACTAGTGAGTGAGACTCTCAATTTTGTGTGTCTCTCTCTCTACTTTTGATCCCTCTCTTCGGATCCTATTACAGTAATATACACTTAAGATCAGAAATTAATATTATAATAATTTTAGACTTAATCTTTCAAATATCAACTCTAATTCCGCTTTCTTTGCAGGTATTATCGCTGCTGCCTTACTAGTTGGTTTTACTAGCTGTTCCTCATCATTTGGTAAATATAGTCAATTTATTTTAACAATGATTAATAAAATGTATTGTTTGGTTTTATTATGAACCGTAATCTATACTTACCATAGATCCAGTTTCATGGATCTTTTAATTGTAGCAATATATAGTGATTTCTCATTGAAGTCTTAAAGACTTGCACTATAATTTTTAAAGAAGTTATATTTTGACGATATACTGAAAAAGGAAAATAGTGTATATAGTAGTTGGAGCATTTATTTCCAATGAAAACTCAGTTTCGATCCTAATATTTCCATTTACTCGGAGTAAAAAAAGAAAGTAATGCGCTCTGTCCGAGAAATTTTATAACAATTCAGATTTGGTAAACTTCCTTAAGTTTGAAAAATTACTTATTTTGGTAAACAAAATTTTATTGGTAGGATTTAGGAATTTATTATCATAAAATTACATATTATATTAAACAAGAGCACTATTAAAACATATTGAACATTTTCATAAGAAATACTTGGGGCTCAGTTGTGAGCTGCTTAAAAGAGAGGGGGGAATGATGATGTGTGCACTAGAAGATAACCATGGAGATTAGAATGTTGGAAGATTAAGGATTATGCAATATGTGTTTGCTTTAGACTGTGCTAGGGATGTCTCTTCTTCACTCACTCTATATATATTGCTCTTTTGGTCTTGACATTGCTCATTCTCTAACATTTACTCACTCACACGGTCTCAAGTCTCCTATTTCATTTTTTTTTTGCCTCCTTTCTTGGTTTGGATATATACGTATATATAAGGCAGTCATCTGCATATTACATACTCACTTCTCAACCAATTTTGAAACTAATTTGGGTTTAGCATCGTCTCTTTCATTTTATATTACCAGTTAAATTGGATATTACTATTTTTATTTTCTCCACTGCTGTAGGAAGGAAGTATTGCAAGCATATAGGATTTTTTGGACAACGTATTTTCACCAGAAATACATATTTTGACATTTCCATACTCCGAAAAAATGTTATTTAGAAATTAAGCTGTGTATGTGTATGTGGGTGTGGTAAGTATATCTCATAACTTCTTAGATCACAGTAAATTCAGACCTGATACTTCGTTTGAATTCCATCAAGAGACCAGTTAAAATCGGTCAAAATCGGTAGTAACACTTCTACTACCTAAATTTTTTAGTTTTTTTTTGCACATATAGATCCACAAAGATATTTTTAAACTTTTTTTTGTGTGTATTAACTACTCATACAAAGAGCTATAAACTTATATTTGAAACAGTTTTCTGGTAGAATGATTTTTTTAGGGTGTTCTGAGGGTTTTTTGACGTTAAATTTCAAATATTATTCGTGTTTGTTATAATGTTATTGGCGCTGCCTTTTAACTGCATTGTAATTGTTCAAGTGTAACTTGCCATGGGTAAATATACGTACCACTAAATTTAGGTTAGGACAAATGAAAATAATATTCCAAGTTTTTAAAAAACACTATCATTATATATTATAATTTGGATTTGTCGGTTTCTGAAAACCGTTTTTTTAAGGGAAAATTTTGGAATTCGAAAACCGGTTTTTCTGTAAAAAAAAAAAAAAAGAAAGAAAAAAAAGAAGATCGGTTTTAAATGTATACATAACATTTATATATTAATTTGCTTAAAAGATTAAAATGTAAGCAAAAATACTCGTCAAGTTATATAATAATACTAAGGATTGAAGAGAGAAGAGATAGAGCGTTAGTAAACACCTTATCCTCTATATAAAAAATTCTCAAACCTTTTTGACAAAATCATCTAATAAATTCCTTCCATTAGCTACAAAAAAAAAAAATGACATTATTAAGCTATCTGGACAGATATTATCAAGATTATATAAAGATTACTTACTACAGAAGAAGAATGTGATGTTAACAAAAATAAAATGATGAAAAAGATAATCAAGAGCAAGATATATTTATGTTTTAGCATTGAAATAGCAATAAATAAATATTTGCAAGAACCTGAAGAAATGATCTCCTCTACTCCTCAAATATTAAAGAAAGAGTTTTTTGGTCCTGGACACTACAAATAAAAAGAATTAAAAATTTCAATTTGTTATTTCATGAGAGACATTTTCCGTGGTAGCCTGCTTCATTTTGTGGTCATCGACCGGTTTCGGGCGTTCGCCCATCTTCAGGATGCGTTTTCAGACAGTGTGACAACACAGACTCGCACAGAGCAACTTAGTTTCACACTAAACTCCTCCTTGGGAGGACTAGTTTCACACTAGAGTTGTGTGAAACTAAGTCTCTGTACGAGTCTGTGTTGGCACACTGTCTGAAAAACGCTCCTGAAGATGGGCGAACGCCCGAAACCGGTCGATGACCACAAAATGAAGCAGGCTAACCACGGAAAATGTCTCTGATGCTTTCCAGCTCTGCGGAACCACCACACAACAAATATTATTTCATGTTTTAAAGACAATTAAGCCCAAGTTCAGTAACAAATGAGCGAATATTTTCTATTTCTGGCAATTTTATGTCGAAAGTAAGGACACGACGGAGTAGTAAATCTATTGACGTTTTTTTTTGCTTTTTGAAGTCATATTTTATTTAACAGAATAAGAAATAAATTAATAATTTACATATTAAACAGTTGAATGTTAAACATTTTTTGATTTCTGTAATTTTTAAGAGTATTAATGTACGTATAATTACTAAAATGTGTTAATGTTTTATTTTAATAATTTTATGCATGTACATATATGTGTACTTTATCTATTCTTTTTTGTTTTTGTATTTTTGAATTATAATGAACAAAAAAAAATTTAAATTTCTATCTTAAGTTGTATTTATTGTTTTTTATCCGGAAGAATTCGAAACCGTTTTTCTAAAAAGTCGGTTTTAGTATAAATCCTAATTATAATTGTATTTAACCGAGTAATAGAAAGACATGTGAGAAAATCATGAGATTCATACCGGATTGATTACTTTCTCTTAATCCTTAATAAGGATTGTCAGATTATGTAAATTGAGTTTTCACTCAATTAAATGTTTTCAAATACATGTTTTGAGGTCCCCTGAGTATGAAAACAATGTTTTTAGTGAATAATCTTAAATGAGTGTCGGTGTATATGTGTGCGTACAAATATCTCAAAAAGAAAAATTCAAAAAGTTTGAGAAATCTCAAACTTGGTCGTTTACTGCATCTATTATTATTATTATTCAAGGAAAAGGAGGGCGAAACCCTACGCTATTCAAAGCCACCCTGGGCTAAACTAGCCAATAGCTACCCCTAAAGAATAACAACTACTTGGTCTGGTACAAAAGTCCAGGCCCAGGCTTTACCCATATAAGTTTCACCGCAGACCGAACAAATATCGGACCAAAACCTTAAAAGGACATAGCTTAAGATCCTCTACCGATATCTTATTCCGGCCGAAGGTCCTAAATCTAATCTCCTCACAGCCCAAACAATCCGTCATTAGATGCATGGGTGTTACCTCCTCCGTTTACTTTATCTAACATGATGGTTTCGGCCACAATTCATTAACCTGAAGTGCCACTTTAAAAATAAACTTCTTTTTTTCACTTCTTTACCATTTTTTCCAAAGTGGCTCCAACGATTTTCTTTAAACTTAGAATCTCAACTACATATACAAAGATCTACAATTTTTATTTGAAACATTTTTCCGGTAAAATGCATTTAAAGGCACTTTTGGGGGAGGGGGTCGGTGGATTGTCCCCTAAAGTGCTTCTTCAATTTATTACACAATTCTATCAGCTAAATAATGTTAATTAGAATTAAATATGTTGTTGAAATTCCGAGTTTGAAGAAAATCAGATAACCGAAAGTGCGTTTTACTGAAAAGTACGTATTTTTCAACTTTTCTGGTATTTTTTTACTTCTTTGGAATTTTCTCAAAAATGGCTCCGACGATTTTCATCAAACTTGGTATATCAACTACACTTACAATGATCTAGAACTGCTATTTAAAACATTTCTCTGGAAAAATTCATTTAAGGGCACTTAGGTTTTCCTCTAAAGTGTTATCATAGTTGATCATACAATTCTACAATCCAAACAGAATTAATTAGAAATAAATAGATGGCCAAAATTCCGAGTTTCGTGAAAATAAGTAAACCGGAAGTGCGCTTTTACTGAACAGTTTTTTTCAGTTTTCGACGAACTCTGACGAATTTCATCAAATTTGGTACACAAACTATAAAATTTGTCAATTACAATTTTGAAAACTGGAGTAAGAGAAAGTTGTATGAGTGTTTTCCACCAGATTTTTTTTTATTTTTTTTATTTTTTAGCGTTTTTCTCGAAATGCCCCAATGATTGAAATTTCCTATCCTATCTATACAATTAAATATCTATCGCTTTATTTGTAATATTTTGTTGGATAAATTGTTCCCATTAATATCATTTCAGTACAAACATATAGTTCTGCTAACTTTATAATATTAATACATATTAGAAGCATTGATTGGATTTCAAATTCGAAAAAAATCGGTTAAGTAGAATCCTTACACAAGAGGTTTTTCAGATTTTTGAAATTTTTGAGAAAAGATTGTAACGATTAAACTTGGAATACTAACTGCTATATTTATACAAGCTGTCACTTATATTTTGTAACCATGCAAAATAAAAATCAAATTAGATAGTTGTGCGGAATATGTGGCGTTAAAAATATTAAAGTTAATCATTGGGTTGGTTTAATGTAATTGGCGTTCTTTTCTGGGTTACAATGTATCACTTTCCTAGCTACCTGGGATTGGTAGGTTGGTACTTAACTTCCCACCACCTCTATATTCATTTTAAGACAATTGTGTAGATTTTGAAGGGAAAGTCGTGTGGGTGTTTCGCGCAAGATTTTTTTCTCTAAATACAAACCGTTCCTGTCAGTGATTTGTACAACTTTCATTTAATATTAACTGTTTCCCTCGGAGAGTGTTCTTCAGGGTGTAAAACAGCCAGATATCACTTGGAGCAAGGACAGATGAGTCGGGAGGGTGTCTGAGTGTTTCAATTCCATTTTCCACTAGAAATTCGATGACAAACCAAGCTTTGTGTGGTGGGGCATTGCCATGGTGGAGTGGATGAAGTTCCCTTTTTTTCTGCAATTGCAGGCAACAGCTGATTCTTCAAAATGTCTCTATAACGTTGTAGTGGAAGGACAAAATCGAAAAATAATAGTTTAAAGTTTCTGAATATTTTATAGTATCCAAAATTGTATTTTTGTTAATATTTTATAATTATTTTAGTGCTGTGAATTTACCTTCAAAAAGTGTGTATTTTAGAACCAGGTATATTAAATCTGTCATTGCTATTAAGAAAACAAAGACATTAAATCCCGTTAGGTCAAACCTTTGTACAAGCTAATTTCCCCCTCTAGAGAGAGAGAGCAATTCCAAAGAATAGATTCTAACATTAGTTTTAAAGGAGTCTCACATCAACCTTCAAACAGGACACTTCAGGAATTGCTCTCTAAATATCTGTGCCAGTTTCACAATAAATTAAATAAGTTTATAATACCAAGTAACTTGTTATTATTATTTTAACAGAATATATTTATTTATAAAACAGTAGTGTGTTCTTAAATTCTTATTACTTCTATCTCAAACAAACACACAAGCCCTTTTCGCTAAAACGCTACGCCACAAGCTACCAACAAACAACACATCAAACATCACCAATAACATTACATTGGTGGCAGCGGTGGGATATTTTCAACAAGAATCCACAGATTTACAAGTACGTAAAATTTCCAATTTAATAATTAAACTAATTATCCATCAGATAATTTTATTATCTTTTAAATTAGTTTCTCAGCGGAAGTATCTAAATATTTCCCATAATTGAATTTTCTACTGAATTTCATTTTTAAATTTTTGTATTTGCACCATCCCTTGTGAATTTTGTATTTCCAAAATGTATAAAATTAACGGACAAAACATGAAAATCGACGCTGCTGTAGAGTATTTGCTTGCTCAGCAACAATTAGCAAATCCTCCCACCCCCATCAATCAACCAGCTAGTTCTTTAAGAAATTTACAATTAATTAATAGTTTACCTACTTTCGATGGCGAAAATTCAGCCAAAGTGTCCGATTTCCTAGACCAAATTAGCCATTGTGCTAGTCTTTCTGGCTGGGACGACGCTGCTAAATTAGAAATATTAGCACTTAGGCTCTCAGGATCTGCAAAAATATTTTACGACACCCAGAAGGCCGAATTACAACGCCAGAGTACAAATATAACGTATCCTCTAATTTCTGAGCGACTTCTAGCCGATTTCGTAAGGAGAAAACACCCCTAGTCCTCTTACAACAGATGACTAATATTCAGTCCCTGCCCACTGAGTCTCCTGAAACATTCGCGGATAGGATTAGACATATCCAATCCGCCATTCATTTAAAAGCTCAAGCTAACCCACTCGAGGCCTTACAAGCAATTCTAGATAAACTGGCCACTGATGCATTCTTGAAGTCACTTCCTCAACCGCTTCGTAATGAGGTGCGAACGAAGCTTCCACAAAAATTAGATGAAGCACTTTCCTATGCCAATGCCCTAAAAGAAGTTCAGGCTTCTGAAACAAACCCCACAGTTTTCGCTGTAACTTCGAAAAATTCTAATCGTACACCTCCATCTCCTTGTCGTTACTGTGGACAAATGCATTTCCACAGAGAATGCCCGCATCGTAATAAAAGTCAAAAGCCACAATTAAAACCAACTACCACTTGTAGAGTTTTTAATGTAATAAAGAACAGACCTTGTCGCCATTGTTCCGGTCCACATTTTGACGTGGACTGCACCAACAAATTTCAATCAAAACCTCGCACTAACTTTGGCAAAATGCCTAAGAATTTTAATTTTCCTAGAAATTTTAATCACAGAGTATATAGTAATAATCGCTATAATAATAATAATAATCAATATTATAGTAGTAATCATAATCCTCGAGGTAATTCAAATAATTCACGATTTAACTCTTATTCACATAGACCCCAGTATAGTCATAATAATAATGGTTACGAAACTAGCAATCACCTCCAAAATAGGCCCACTTGCCAATATTGTTCAACATTTGGACATACAGCTCGTAATTGTTTCCAAATACAGCCCAAAACGAGTTAGCCTTCAGGCGCTTTCTCGAACACCTGGATTGACCATGGCTATCATACCTGCTTCCACCAGTTCTTAACCTAAGAACCTTAACGTACCTAATTATGGCATCACGTCCCTTCATTTGCATGCGGACAATGTCAAAAATTCAAATTTTTCTGGCGAATCTATACCTTCGCAATTAAAAAGTGATTTCCAATCAATACTTGTAGAAATTTTCTTACTGGGCAATCATTAATTTGCGCACGTATCTAACAATTAAATTCAACATTCAATTTTCAAATAGTACTCAAACGCACCAATTTAGTACTAATCGCTAAGTTCACTAAAATCCCTAGTAACTAGCCACAAAATTTCTGTGCCACCTCGCGCACACAATACATAACACTTGAAATACATACTGGACATAATCTCTTGAAATAATTCTCAATATATCATACTTCTTAACTTTACATACTACACCACATGTAAATGTTATATGTAACAATAAATGTATCAGGTTTATATCTAATTAAGTTGTTGCAATAATGACATATATTTTTGTTTCAGCACTGAAAACTATCGTACTTCGAGTCATAAAATTATTCCGGCTTTAATATTTGTAATTATTGCATTATATGTTTTAAATAATAATTGTAATTTATTTTATGTTGCAGAAATCAAGATGTCCTAGTGAATTTGTTGCTATTTTTAATATGTGATGATATTAATAATTTTTTATATATACTATTGACTAATTAATTTTTTTTCAGTCCGCCTTAAAAGGAAATTTAACAATATGTATTATTCTTGTACTTGTCTGTCATTTGTATTTTAATGTTATATTTTTATAATACTTAAATGTTTTCTTGTATTGTTCAAGGTTATATTCAACTCATCTAGAAAACGCAAAACAGTTGAAAGAACTCATAGCTATAGGAACGGCCGAAATACTTGCACATACCCCTCAAGCTAGATATTTCATCTTTACCTCTTAGCTTTAACAATTTTTATACTATTTGTTGAAATTATTGCATACATATCCATAATATTTTTATGCTGTAACAATTTAAAAATTTTAAATCTCTTTTTTGCAGCAGATCAAGCCTCTTCGTCGTCTGCACGATTCCATGAGTATGAATGTTATTGCATGCGCATAAATTTGTTTGCATGAATTTAATTGCATGATTAGTCAATATTGCACGTTATTTTATCATATAAATTTATGTATAACTCTGTATGATTATTTTCAGAAACACAAGATTTCTACAAAAGGAAAAGATCTTCATCTTCTCATACCCTTTGCTATTATCCTCACATCCTTGCGCATCCCTGCACGCTTATTAAATATATATATTTTTTTTATTTGTGTATTTTGTTTATTTATTTTTTTGTTAATTATTTTTGAAATACTTAAGAGTTTTTTTTTGTCCATATAGAGTTAATTCAAGAAACTACATACACACCTACAGTACCGACTTGTCTACCCATTGCCAGTCACTTCTTCATCAGCAACACTCTCACTCGCCAAGCAGTGTTCGCCTATCAGCCTACCACCACAGCAACGCTCACCCACTCACGCAGCGTTCGCTCCAGTAGAAGATATTCAAACACCACAGCAACGCTATCACATCCAAGCAGCGTTTGCCGCAGAAGAAGATGACTGCACCCTACAACACGGCCACCTTGCAGAGGTTACACACACACGCCTCTCGATAACTTCCAAGCCTCTACAACTCCAGATTATCTCCCAAATTTTTCGTGCCGAAAAATTTCTCCAGGAGGGGGGATAATGTAGTGAAATAACAAAATCGAAAAATAATAGTTTAAAGTTTCTGAATATTTTATAGTATCCAAAAATTGTATTTTTGTTAATATTTTATAATTATTTTAGTGCTGTGAATTTACCTTCAGAAAGTGTGTATTTTAGAACCAGGTATATTAAATCTGTCATTGCTATTAAGAAAACAAAGACACTAAATTCCGTTAGGCCAAACCTTTGTAAGAAAATTCCCCCGCGAGAGAGAGAGAGCAATTCCAAAGAATAGAGTCTGCCATAGCTTTCAAATAGTTCAGTTCAAAAAAGGGTCTCACATCAACCTTCAAACAGGACACTTCAGGAATTGCTCTCTAAATATCTGTGCCAGTTTCACAATAAGTTAAATAAGTTTATAATACCAAATAAGTTGTTATTATTATTTTAACAGAATATATTTATTTATAAAACAGTAGTGTGTTCTTAAATTCTTATTACTTCTATCTCAAACAAACACACAAGCCCTTTTCGCTAAAACGCTACGCCACAAGCTACCAACAAACAACACATCAAACATCACCAATAACATTACAACGTTCTCCTCCGATGATTGTTACGCTCTTTGGAAGAGGAGGATATATGAGGCCAATGACATTCTTCTGGTCCCAGAAGTGTTGAGTAGAGAATTTTTCTTGCAGATGCGCCAAAGCGGAATTTTTTTCGAGGATGGCGAGTCTTAATGTTTCCATTGTTTCGATTGCAGTTTTGTTTCAGTCTCTTCCATTGTGAACATCCTCTTCAAAAAAATCTGGATCAGAGTGGTGCCTTGTTAACAGTTCTTGTGAACAGGTCATCTGAATTTCTTTCTTGCCGTCGTCGTGCAGTTTTGGCCCCCAACAATATATACAAGACCTTTCGCAAACAACATTTTTTTTCATAATCAGTGGTCAGAACAAGTTTTTCCGGTGAAAACTCAATTTCAAAAATTTGACACTTAAGAGGGAGTAAAAACATCACTGTGTGATCACAAGTAAAATAAAAATAAATAAATAAATAAAAACCCAAGATTTTTCTTAATGATAAGTTAACATTGAGCGTTTTATGCAAACACAATTAATATATAGCAAGCACTGTGTTCACTTATAAGTAGTGAAGACATGTGTTTGAAAGTGTATATCCTTAAGTGTAGATAAGTATGTGTTTGTAAAGGCAAGACATCAAGGCATATATACACACACTCCCTATAACATCGTGCAAAGTGTGAGAGTGCAATGTAAACAGTTGGCAGAGTGATTACTAGGAACCCCTAACAGTAAGTTTACTGCCCCCAGGGATGAGAAGTTAGCTTACCCTCACATCATCTCTTCACTTGCTAGTTCTCTACATTGACTGTTCACAGCTACACTTACTAGCTTGATGAACACACGTAAAGATATATATATATATATAGACACAGACACAGACACTATATATATGGTTGGTATAACGTAATTCGCGGACCCTTCCTCCTCATCATCATCCAAACAATTGTACATCGATGAACCATAATAATAAATATTATCCACCCTTTCAGTTTTAGAAAAGATTAATTTGATTTTCAGATCACCATACTGTTTTTAGAAGGGATGTAGTATATTATTGCAGATTTATTGTCTATGATTTGATTATCTGATAGCGTCGGTGGAAAAATTGTTTCATCTTTATCAAAATATATTTTTTTTTCTAAAAACTAGCATTTTCTATAGTTTCTATTTATTTGATGTATTATCATGCATAAATAGTAATTTTATTTGAATTACAGACGTAACTAATTTTTGCAATCTGTTTGCGGCAACGTTTGTAGCCACAATTTAGGATCGGTTCAGACATGAACCACTTTTGAACGGACAAAAAAAAAGCAAATGGTTGCGTTTGTGGTTGTATTGGGTGCACGTCTTGAACATTGACATTAGCATGCTAATAATCTTCTTGTTAAGAACCTAAAAATATTTTATTAAAAAAAAATGTATTATATATTAAATTTTATTGAAAACTATGGCGTAATATTTATAAACAAATCCAAATTTGGGCCAGCTCATTAAGACCTTTTACCACATAGTAATTAATGATCAATGAGAATATATCTTTCAAAAATATTGGCACAGATATATTCTTCTAGAAGGTGTGGCTCGCCAAGTGGATGTAGGATGTTGATGTTATGTGTGAATGTTCAAGAAGATGTTGTATGTTAGAATGAACTTTTAAGTTTCCGCAGGCATTTTCATAAAATACATTGAGTAACCGAATTGAGGTCGCGTCAGTAGTTTTATAGAAACCCACATATCGTCCATATTACAATGAGCTTCTTCAGGGTCGTTACACCTTGAAAACTAATGGAGCAATGAACCTTGGTAGAGAAGGCACTCCTTCTATTAGCTTTTAAGGTGTAACGACCCTGAAGAGGCTCATTGCAATATGAGCGAAACGTCGGTTTCTAGCAAAAACCATTGACGCGGTTTCTACCTGGAAACTCAATTGTTTGTCTGTTAGTTTAATTATGTGTGTATGTATGTCTGATAAGTCAAGTTTCTGTGTATTTATGTGTTTCTTGTAAACCAAGGGGTGTTTTAATGCGATTCGGAATACTTTGTTTTGAAATGTCTGTAATCATTTCGTCAGTATGTTGCTAGCTGTTATCCAGATTGAGCATGCATATGTCAGAAGAGGTCTAAGGAGTGTCTTGTAGAGTGTCTGAATATGGTAAACATTGGTGTGGTCAGTATTATTCAAAACGAAAAATCGCAAAAAGCTGAAACTCGGTATTTAATTTAAGTACTGACAGAAGAGGTGATCAGTAAGGTTTCTAGAATAGTTTTTTCAGGTTTTTTTTCGGATTTTCTCAGAATGGGCTCCAACAATTTGTTTTAAATTTCGTAAAACAACTAATAATTATTAAAGGGATTTCATAAGGAGTTTTAAGGTGAGTGGTAATATTAGATTTTCCTTATAGTGTCATTTCAATATATTATAAACTTCTATCATCTTTATAGTAATAATAAAAATGAACAAAAAAATGAGGAAACGGATTAGCTCAGTGGTTTACGCACTGAACTTCCACTCGGAGGTCTCGGGTTCGAGTCCAGCAGTGGCGTCCTTAGATTTTCTCTACCTAGGTGCCCCTGCAGGTCATTGTTCGGCGATGGACAGTGTTCTGTGTAAGGAGAGAACATTGTATAGAAGCCGGTCGTGCACTGAGAAGCCTCCAAGTGCCGATGGCCATAGATGATGTCACGCTTTAAATTAAAAAAAAAAAATCAACACTGTAAATAGGCATGAGTGAACACTGGTGTGAACGCTTCACATGTGATGGATACCAGAAATATAAAAATATGTTGAATTTGAAATTATCAAATTATGAAAAAAATGTAACATTCGCTGGCAAAAGGGACTATTCAGGTAGAAGACCACTATTGTCTTTTAGAGTTCATGAACTTGTTAGCATTGTCTACCCCTTCTTCTCACAGGGGAAGATTTACGAACGAACAATTAGAAGGCATTCTTTCAGGACAGTCTGTACTAGACATTCAAGCAGAACACTTGTTTTCGCTCTCTTAGCGTCAGTGCCAGTTCCACAATATATATATATACAATATATTGTATATATATTGAGGATATATATATATATATTATATATATACTTCCAGATATAAGTTTATACATTCTTTGCAAATAACCTGTAGTTATTATTTTAATAGAATATATTTATTTCAAAACAGTGATGATCTTTTACTTATTTCTAATACTTCTCTCTCTTTCTCAAACTTCACACAAGCCCCTTTATAAAACCGCTCACGCACAAACCACAAGCTACTACCGCTCACTACAAACTAACAAAATCACATCACACCAATAGCATTTCACACACCAGATATTTTTGAGCATAAAAATGATGATGATGATCACGGCTCTACAGCCCGTTACTGAGCCTTGGCCTCCTGATCCGCTTCCTCCAGTCCTTTCTGTTCAGTGCGGCAGCCTTCCAATTTCTCACATTTAATAATTTTTTAGAGTCTTCGCTGACGGAGTTTAGGACGACCAACTCTCCTTGTCCTTTGGACCCTTTCCTCAAGGACCATTCTGGGCACCTCATCATTTGGTAACCTTGCTACATGATCTGCCTAGCGCAGTCTGCCCAGTCTAATGACTTTGCCAATGCTTGGCTTCTGGAATAGATTCATTACCTCATCATTTGATCTTCTCCTGTAGTTACTACCCTCTCTAACAGGGCCATGAATCCTCCTGAGGATTTTCCTATCGAAAAGCTGCAGTAACCTTTCATCTCCTTTAGAGTAGGCCACGCTTCAGAACTATATGATAAAACAGACCGAATGAGCGTCTTGTATAAAATAATTTTGGTATTCCATGATACAAGTTTGCTCTTAATATGTCGGCTGATCCCAAAATAGCAAATAAAATAAAATGAACATAAATTATAAATTACTCATTAATATCTAAAATGTAATTATATTTCTTCACTGTCATTTTTTGCTAAAATCTACTAAAAATAACTTAGAAAACATTTAATATCTTACTGATATATTTCGTTATAACTAAATCATTTCTATTAACCAATTAATATGCCCGTATATTTTCTGTGTTTACGATATTTTTGGTAAAAAAAAAAAATGTTAAAAATGTCTCGCTAAAGAAATGTGATTACTATTATTATCATCATTGTAATAGCATGTAGACGTTTCATTATGTTTAGTGACACTTTTAGGCTATGAGGGATCCACACTATTATTCACATTTCGGCTTTACAGGACATAAGTATTATTTGATATCATACGTATAGTGGGTGAAGTTCTCTTTTGTTAGCTAACAACGGACACTGCCATGTAGATAGATATTTATTACCACCCCAAATGTATTGTGATTGAAATACGCTTAATTCACTTACTAGTTTTGTATATATGATTTGGTAACCACATCGGATGTCTTCTTGATAATTTTTTTTCCTTTCTTATTTTGTTAAAAAAAAACAAAACAAAAAAAAACACTGTCAAGCCGTCTATTCCCCAAATAATTAGGAGCACTAGTAGACTACGGCACCTGTAAAGCAACCTTAACTAGGTGTTGGAATACATTTTAGTTTCGCTTGTCTCTCAATTTAATATGTAACTTTTTTTTTTATTAATAATAATAAAATACACTTTATGTAAAGAAGTTAAGACCGGTAAAAACTACCTGATGGTAAACTGGGGAAGAAAAAAAAAATATTAAATTGATTTTTAAACTTATTTCTTAAAATAATATTAAAATAAATCTATAATAATATTTATATTTGTTAAACTACACAGTTTTCTGTTTTATCAGAGATTACTTTACCTTATCGTACTGGTTTTTAAGAAGAAGTAGATATTGCACTTAGGCAGTATGAAAGTTTAAAAAAGTATGGCTAGAGTACCAAATTTAAAGAAAATTGATATATGCAAATTGATTGCACAGAATATAAAAATTAACGAACAATCAAATAAATTATCAGACAAGGCTTAAATTGGATCAATTGAATTGTGAGGTTTTTCTTTTATTAATACTAAATTTTTATGGCGTTTTTGTTGAAGCCATTATCAAGAAAAATTGTCAAAAGGAATGCCCGCTTCAGTATGTCCAAAATCTTCAGTGATTTGCTGTTTTGAAATTTACACTCCAAACTCCGAATTGGGGTGGAGTTTTGTTTTTTTTAATGTCATACAAATAATTAGAAAAGATAGAACATGTTTTTTAAGTAATTGTTTTCCAATCTTTCTGTTAAAAATAATTCCAAATACGAATTCGTAATTCATTTTATTAATTAGGTAAATAAATTTTTAATGACTATGAATAGGGAAGGGATTAGCTAAAGTGGTTAGCGCGTTGGACACCCAAGCGGAGGTCCCGGGTTCGAGTCCAGTACTGCCCTTAGATTTTTTTCCTCCTAGGAGCCTCTACAGCTCACTGTCTGGTGATGTGGACAATGTTGTCTGTAGGGAGAGAACACTGTCGGAGGCCGGCAATACAGTGAGAAGGCTCTGGGCGCTAATGACCATAGATGTTGACGCGCCTTAAATTAAAAAAAACAAGAATTTTTGCACTTGAATCATAGGTTTTCCTACGTGAAATTTTTTCAAAATGAACTAAAAAAATTTGTTTTCAGTATTAGCAGTTATAATTAGAATTAGAGAGCAAGGAAGGGCCAAAAATTTTCCACTTATAAGAATAACTTATAAGGGAGGGTATTGGCTCAGTGGAGCGCGCTGGACTCCCACCCGGAAGTTCCGAGTTCGAATCCAGCAGTGCTATCTAGGAATCTCTACAACTCGCTGCCTATGATGGGCAGTGACTATAATTCTTGAGAATTATTTGCTAGAATAAAATGTAGACTACCATAGTCACACTACGAAAACTACCCATGGACCACACGAAAATATATATCAGCTTTTAATTATAGAATCTAATTGATAAGATGTACGTTTATGATTTTATCGCCCTTAAATTTAAAAAAGAGCGATTTCTTCTTTTTTAAATATGCTGTATATAATTATGCGTATGTATGTATATATATATATATATATGTTTATATTGATACATTCTCTATAGATGAAATAAACTATTGTGCTAATAATCTTGATTTTGCGGTTTACGGTATTAAATAAAAAGTAGTTGTTGACCCTATGACCTTTCTTTTTCTTATTTAAAAGAATCCCTCATTGTTAGTAGAGTAGAGGGTTGCCAGTGGCCGCAGGACACTGTCACACAGATCCACCCTCTCGAGTGGTAGCCGATATTCTCTCACGGTCTCCACTGATTGACAACCAGTTCACCTTACATACAATTCGGTTCCCACACTCATCCTTTATTTTCATTTTCTTTTTTTTTTGTATTCTTCTTATTCCAAACAGTTTCGTGAAAAAGTTGAAAGTTTCCCTTAAAACCTGTAAAATAACACCGACGTTTAAAAATTATTTAATTTTTTTTTTTTAATTTTCTCATTTCTATATTTAATTTTTTTACTTTCCCTCACTCCTAGTAAGAGGAAGTATTGTAATCGTGTCAAATTTTTGATATCGAGTTTACACCGAAATATCCGTTTTGAGGTCCACTGAGTACGAAAAAGTGGTTTTTAGCAAATCTGTGTGTGTGTGTGTGTGTGTGTGTGTGTGTGTATGTGTGTATGTATGTATATATACATATATGTGAACAGCACAGCTAAAAAACGAAAAACCGTAGATAGTTGAAACTTGATATTCCGTTTCGGTATCACCATGGCATCTGACAGTGGGTCATCTGTCAAAATTCCTCAACAGGAGTACCACTTTATTTGTTGTTTTTTTTATTTTACTTTTTTGCGTTTTTCTCAATAATGGCTACGACCATTTTCTTTAAACTTGGTATATCAACCATACATACAAAAAGCTACAACTTTTATTTAAAACATTTCTCTGGGGAAATTCATTTAAGGGCAGTTATAGGGGAGAGTTGGGGTTGGGTTTTCATTTAAATTGCTATTTGAGTTTATTAAACAATTCTATCATCTAAATAATGTTAATTAAGAATTGAATATGTTGTTAAGATTCCGAGTTCAAAAAAAAATCGTATAACCGGAAGTACGTTTGTTTTAATACTTTACTAAATGATTTTTTTCACTTTTTCGCAATTTTCTCAAAAATTACTCTCTGATTTTCTTGAAACTTCTTATATAAACTAAGCATGCAAAGATCTACATCTTTTATTTAAAACATTTCTCTGGTCAAATTCATTTAAGGACACTTTTAGTAGAGGGGCGGGGTTACAGCTTCCTCTAAAGTGGTATCATAGTTGATTATACAATTCTATCATCCAAATAATTATTAGAAATAAATAGATGGCCAAAATTCCGAGTTTCATGGAAATTAGTAAATCGGAAGTGCGCTTTTACTGAACATTTTTTTTCAGTTTTCGACGAATTTCGTTATATTTGGTACACTAACTATAACATTTGTCAATTATAATTTTGAGAACAGGAGTAAGAGAAAGTTGTGGGAGGGTTTCACACCAGATTTTTTTACTTACTCCTACGCCTACTAAGAGGAAGTATGGCTGTCGTATTCTATCAAATTTTCGTAATTGAGGTTTTACTGGGGTTCCAATCTATGTTTTGAGGTTCCAAATGCGGAAAAAATTTTGTTGGTGAATGGTCTGTATGTGTACGAACAAGATATATCAAAAACGAAGATCTAAGAAAGCTCAAATCTATAAAAAGGAAGCTCAAATCTAGTCCATATTCTGTTTAGGGTCAGTGTTGGTTGTCACCCGGCCAAGTATATATCAATTCGCCCTACCACTTTTTTTTAATGGGACGCCGAACTAAACAAACGTTTGCAAATATTGCGATTTTGATGAAAATTTAAATTGTATATATATAGTAAGGGAAAATGGTGTGAGTATTTCACACCAGACTTTATTTATTTTGTTTTATATTTCCACGAAAAATTGTTATATATTGATTTAAAATTATATATCATTTATATCATTATTTATATTATTAATATCATTATTTATATCATTTAAATATATTTATATCATTTTTTTCATGATTTATTCAATCCCTGTCTCATTAACCTGTTCCTATCATCTCTTCTTTAAAGTCCTCTAATTGGTATCTTTCCAGCAATAATATATGAGATCAGCTTCTTGGGTCTCTTCCGTATTTTCATATCAAAGCCTTACCATGATAACTATCTGCTCTTATCAATAATCTAGAAGATAGTTTCTACTACTTTTACTTTGTTGCTTATCTATATGTTAGCACCTGTTACAGTATAGAAATATTGCAGCTCCTTTTCCAGAAATCCATTTTCAAGGGGTAACAATTTATTGGCGTTTCTTTTCACAACTGTTTCTGAAAGTCTGGACTAGCGAAGTAATGCCCGAATTTTTGGGAAAAGCAGTCATATGCCCAATTCTCAAAAAAGGAGATTCATTGAATTGTAGCAATTATCGGGGCATCTCACTCCTCAATTGCGTCTACAAAATATTTTCTAATATCTTATACGCTAGGCTTGTCCCATAAGCTGAGAGAGAGATAGGCAAATACCAATGTGGTTTCAGAAGGAACAAAGCAACTATAGATCATCAGATATTTACCCTTCGATTGATCTTGGAAAAAGGTAGGGAGTATAACCTCCAAACCCATCATCTATTCGTGGATTTCAAGTGCGCCTGTGATAGTGTTCGAAGAGAGGAACTTTACAAAGCTCTCGTCGACATGAATATCCCACCGAAGCTGATCCGATTAATAAAGATGATTATGTTAGGCGCTCGATGTGCTGTGCGCTTGCAAGGTAGCATCTCTAATGACTTTGGTGTCAGCAAAGGTGTAAGACAGGGAGACGCCTTATCATGTCTACTCTTTAACATCCTTGTTAGAATATGTTATTCGTAAGGCTAACATTTAGCGGACGGGTACAATATTCCACAAGTCTGTACAGATTCTGGCATATGCGGACGATGTAGATATTGTGGGGAGGTCCTTTAGAGACATAGAAGAGGCATTCCTTGGCCTTGCTAGAGCGGCCGGCGAAGTGGGACTGACAATAAATGAGAGCAAAACAAAATATATGATTGCAGGAGAACCAGCGAGGCGCATCAGTAGCGTGTCCATAGGAGGTTTCAATGTTGAAAGGGTAGATTCTTTCACCTACCTTGGCACTATAGTCACTGAGGACAACAATATATCCGCAGAAATTAAAAAGAGAGTGGTTCAGGCAAATAAATGCTATTTCGAGATCAGCCGACATATTAAGAGCGAAGTTGTATCATGGAATACAAAAATTATTCTTTACAAGACGCTCATTCGGCCTGTTTTATCATATGGTTCTGAAGCGTGGGCTATCTCTAAAGGAGATGAAAGGATACTGCAGCTTTTCGAAAGGAAGATCCTCAGGAGGATTTATGGCCCTGTTAGAGAGGGTAGTAACTACAGGAGAAGATCAAATGACGAGGTAATGGATCTATTCCAGCAGCCAAGCATTGGCAAAGTCATTAGACTGGGCAGACTGCGCTGGGCAGGTCATGTAGCAATGTTACCAAATGATAGGTGCCCAGAATGGTTCTTGAGGAAAGGGTCCAAAGGACAAGAAGAGTTGGTCGTCCTAAACTCCGATGGGTTGATGGCGTCAGCGAAGACTCGAGAAAACTATTAAATGTGAGAAATTGGAAGGCTGCCGCATTGAACAGAGAGGACTGGCGGAAGCGGATCGAGGAGGCCCAGGCTCAGTAATAGGCTGTAGAGCCGTGATCATCATTATCATCATCTTTTCACAACAATCCACACTTCTGCAACATGCAGAGTGATTCCTAGTAAGAAGGATTATGAAATAGAATAATATTCTTCTCTTGATTTCAAGAAAGGCTTGGCTGTTTCATAGCATGGAATTCATTCAATGCGTATACCATCAGCCTGCTTCGAGGCACTTTCCTTTTGAAATCAACTTCAATTAAAATCAACTTCAACATTTCTTTTTCCACCAAACCACACACCTAATTACTGAAATTCAATATCCAGGTCTGAGAGGAGTTATGGCCATGTACTCGCGATTTTGTTTGATATCTTTTCAATCCTAGAAGAAACAAAGTTTCCATAGTATGTAGTCCTCTATGTCGTCCTGATCAGAAGCAATGACAACCTGTTTATCTGCAAACTGCGTAGTATTTATGTGCAGTAGTTTGTATTTGTGTATGTGTCTGTATGAGTGATTAGTGTATATTTGTGAAAAGCAAAATTCAAGAACGTTAAGTTCAAATGAAATTCATACTTAATATTCTGTTCTCCATGCACATGTAAAGTTGGTTATTCATGAAAATTGCCGTCAAATATATCAGTTTATCCTAATTACGCATTATTGATGTTATTATTTTTCTTGAAATTCTAAATAAGGGTTCATTAGTCATGGTACTTACTAACTTTTAGGCTTGACACTTTTATTTGGCTTAATACTTGAAAAAAAAAAAAAAAAAAAAAATCTGGTGTGAAACACTCACACAACTTTCGATTTCCAGTTTTCAAAACTGTAATTGACAAATTTTACAGTTTGTATACCAAATTTAATGAAATTGGAGAAAATCGAGAAAACTGAAAAAACGTTCAGTAAAAACACATTTCCGGTTTACTAATTTTCTTGAAACTTGGAATTTTGGCCATCTATTTATTTTTAATTAATTTAGTTAGGATGGTAGAAGAGTATAATAAACTATGATAGTACTTTAGAGAAAAACATAACCCCCACCCCTCCTCCAAAAACCCTCTTAAATGACATTACCAGGAGCAATGTTTCAAATAAAAGTTGTAGCTCTCTATATGTGTAATTCACATAACTAGTTTAAAGAAAATCGTTGGAGCTGTTTTCGAGAAAATACTAGAAAACTGAAAAATACATTTCAGTAAAAACGCACTTCCGGTCATCAGATTTTTTTCAAACTCGGAATTTCAACTAGGACTTTAATTCTAATTAATATTATTTAGATGATTAGAATTATAAACTGAAATAACACTTTAGAGGAAAACCTAACCCCAACCCTCCCCAAAAAAAATGCCCTTAAATGAATTTTCCCAGAGAAATGTTTCAAATAAAAGTTGTAGATCATTGTATGTGTGTAGTTGATGTGCCATGTTTGAAGAAAATCGTTCGGAGCCATTTTTGAGAAAATCGCAAGTATGTTTTGTCAGATGACCTATTGTCGGATCCCATGGTTATACCTAAACGGAATATTAAGTTTGGACTTAGTACGACTTTTTATTTTTGAGCTATGCTGTTCACATACACACACACATAAACACAGACCATTTTCTAAAAACCACTTTTATGGATTCAGGGGACCTCAAAACGGATATTTCCGATGAAAACTGGATATCGAAAATTTGGCACGATTACAATACTTCCTCTTACTAGGAGTAAGAAAAAGTAAAAAAAAAATTGTTTTTAGGATTAATCGGAAAGTCTGCTACTTTCGGTTTCTCTCCAAACTGCTACTTACCCTTGTAATGGATTCTTATCATTACAGTGTGGTACTGATTATAATGTATAATCGTATTATTATTGTGGGGTAATTATAATAGAATATATCTTGATACTGGATTATTTTGAAGAGCATTTTGATAGAGTAACTTCTCTACAGACTAACTCTACAGACTCTGAGATGGCCGACGCCCTGGCCAAGACAGGCGCTATGACCCCACATCTGGGGCCGGAACCTTTTTGTGGGATTAGCGACCAGTTTCTGTTAGAGGAACTTAGGAAGGAGGAGGAGACGAAGAGATCTCAACTCTGGTACTCCCTCCCCGGGTTGCGGCAGGCCAAGATCTGCTTGGGAAATTATAACCAACGGAGGTCGGAGGCCTGCATTGGATTGAGTAAGAACAAGCTCCGCGTACTTACGGGTTTCCTCACGGGGCATTGCCGACTTAGAGGACACCTGGCGAAGCTGGGCTTGGAAAGTGACAGCTCATGCAGATTCTGTGGGGAGTTGGAGGAAACTCCAATACATCTCCTAACAGACTGCGAGGCTGCCACTCAGAGAAGGTTCAGGAACCTGGGCAGCTACCAGGTGGAGGAGGGGGACATACCCTCTCTAGAGCCCGTAAGGGTATTAGGATTCCTCAGGGATCTTAACCTGATGGAGGTATTGTAGAACGGATGTTCAACTGGGCATCCGTTCGGGTGCTATGGGCAGGCCTGTGGCACCCAGGGGGCATAGCACAATAGACCTGATTGAGGTCGCAGTGCGTTGGCCCCCCCCGATAAAAAAAAAAAAAAAAAAAAACTCACAGGACTTAAGCAAATTAAGAACAATTAAATATAAAAATGCAATGTGTTTGTTTTTATTTTTTTTAAGTAAGAGAATTCGGATGTTTTATATAAATTATTATTGTTTAGTTCGAACTGAAAGAAAAGTGGATAAATATTACTACTTTGTATTGTTAATTCTACATTGACAAAAATCTAGGAATCAGGTTTAGCTGGTAATTGCTGAAATATAAACCATATCAAAAACTGTATATATATATCAAGAAAATTATAATAATAGTTTGGACTATAAGGAAATGTTCCCATAGAACTAGAAGTAGTAGGTCTAGTAGTTACTAGAGCGGTCCCTAGTGCTTCCATTTTAACTATACAAACATATTGAATTAGTTTTATTGTAGGTGGAGTTGGGTTTTTAGTAGTGGGTGAAAAATCCGGTCTAACGGCTACAAACAGGGTGGGTTTTTGAACACCCCCTCAACTTCTTATAACGGTCTTATTCAAAACCTGCAATTATCTAAAAAACTAGATTTTTATGATTCCTATAAAATTAACCAACGATTAAACTAACATTTTAAAATTCATTCATTCGTTTAAAAATGAACGATTTTTCGTATAATTAAGTTAAGTTTTCCAGTTCCAAAGAATTAAGAAATTCCAGTCATTCTTTCACTTTTTCACGCAACCCTCACATCCTCGCAAACATGTATACCTAATTATGTTTTCTTATATAATTAAGTTTTTTATTATGCATCCCACAAACCATGTCACATCATCACTCACATACATCATCCAAATACGCACTTTTTTTTTTTTTTTAAATATATATATATCTAAACTAGTAAAGTTATATGTACATAGTAGATTTAAAACTAAACCTAACCTTAAAATCTATTTAAGAACTATTTGTTGCGTGTGTAATTGTGTTTCTGTTGCTATTGTGGGAAGAGTGTTCTGAATAATGGTTCACTAGCAAATTTTGTCTGTTCATTTATTAAGTTTTGTGTTTTTCGTTTATATATTTCGAGTTGTTCTACTATGTCAAGTCGTCGTCCTTTGTGGCCAGAGTGTATTAGTTTCATCGTGGTCGTTATGTCATCGGGTTTGTGTTTGTTAGTTTTTAGGTGATTGGCATAATTTGAGTCAACTTTGTTGTATTTGTATGATCTGATGTGTTCGGTAAATCGTTCCTTGATTTTTCTGCCGGTCTGCCCCACGTAAATGTTGTCACAGTCCGGGCACTTCAACTCGTAGACCCCACTGCTGTCATACACGTCAGTGAACTCGGTACGAGTGCGGAGTTTTTTGCCTAATTTGTTGTTTGTCCGGAAGGATGTCTTAATGCCCAGTTTTTTGAAAAAATTTGTGAGTTTGTACGTGTGGCTTCCAATATATGTGAATGTGGCGAATTTGTCTGCTGTTTTTTTGTCAGTCCTATTTCGGTGGTGTGGTTCGTTTTTGAGGAGTTTATTAACGATGTTTGTATTGTACCCATTGTTTTCAGCTATTTTGTAGATTGTCTGCAATTCTTGTGTGTGGTTCGCGGGTGTGAGGGGTGTGTATTTAAGTCTGTTCGTTAGGTGTCTAAGTGCAGCTAGTTTGTGTTGGATGGTGTTTTAAAGATATATATTTTTTTTTTTTAATCCAGCCATTACTGAGTAGACTGTATTTTATTGGCCAGTCTTTTGTTTACGTATCAAATGTCAACCTATTCTTCTAGGATTTTTTAAAGGTATTCATTGTGATTATTTTATGGGAAGGTGGGATATTTAAAATGTAATATTCAAGATTTCAGTAATCTAGTTTTTTCTTAATGACTAGAAAATGAAGAAAATTTCTCAGCATCCATCTTTCTCTATCTTTGTTTAAAAATTCATAGCCGCTTGCTTTTAGTTTGCTGCATTAATGGATGTTTTTATATTTTAAGGAATATGTTTTCTTGAAAGTTATTCATTTGTTCATTATTGAAATAACATTTCATTTCAAAGCGGATATACATGCTTATTCGTTTAAGTAGCGGTGAAAATTTTTCATTCAGATTCAAATGAACTAGCTCCAGAGTAGTTTAGAACTGCCAGGGTTGAAATTCCCTGTGAGATAACAAATAGTTTTCACCCAGATTTTGTGGAAAATTGCTAAGCAAGCAATTTATGTAGCTGTGGACCCTGCTAGCAAAGAATAAGTTTCTAAACGGCAATTGAAGGAACTGTAGTCTTCCACACAGTTAAAGATCTGGCGAGGTTTTTTTATTTACTGAAAATTATGTACAATTTTCATTATTGCAAACTCTCATTAAACATTATTTTTGTAGATAAAGAATAATAAGCCTTACCATTTTTTTATTTGCTACAATCAGCGCAAAAGCACTGTAAGGTCATCATAGTAAATATCAGTATAAAAACATTCAGACTGGAGAAGTTTCTGGATAAATTCAGACCGAGTGCGCTTTGACATCAGTTCACCCTGTAAACTGCCAATTCTTGAAATTTTACCATTTTTCTTTCTTCTATATATTAGGAGAAATTAAATGTTTCGAAAAAAAATTTCAATTTTGGAAAAATTCAATTAATCTGAAGTTCCATTTTACTCGATAGATTTTTTTTTCAGTTTTTCCCGGTTTTCGCCCCCAAAAAAACGATTCTACGATTTTCTCTGCACATAAGTAGCCATTACTGTAAAAGTTATTCTTTACCAATGGCGCATTAATGATTAAAAAATAGAATTAATTAAACCTTTCGGGCTGTATATTGACAAAAGGTTAACTTGGAATCCCCATACACGACTCAAAAGACAGGAACTCACTACACAATACAGACTTGTTAAAAGACTTCTCGATAATAGATCACGACTTTCATTAGAAAACAAACGACTAATATATACACCATTTCTTAAACCAATATGGACCTACGGGCTTGAACTGTGGGGTTCAACCAGGCGCTCAAACCACCAACGTATCCAAATCCCAACAATCCGAAATCTTTAGAATCATAGTTAATCATAGTTATTATATTAATATTTTTTTTTTCTCTCTTACTGCTAGTAAGAGGAAGTATTGTAATCGTGTCAAATTTTGGATATCGAGTTTTCACCGGAAATATCCGTTTTGAGGTACCCTCAGTCCAAAAAAGTGGTTTTTAGCAAATGGTCTGTGTGTGTGTGTCTGTGTGTATGTATGTGAACAGCATAGCTCAAAAACGAAAACCCGTAGAAAGTTGAAACTCGATATTCTGTTTAGGTATCACCATGGCATCTGACAGTACGTTATCTGTCAAAATTCCTCAACCGAAAGTACCACTTTAATAGTTTTTTTTTTTTTTTTTACTTTTTTGCGATTTTCTCAAAAATGGCTCCCACGATTTTCTTCAAACTTGGGATATAAACTATACATACAAAAAGCTACAATTTCTATCTGAAACATTTCTCTATGAAAATTCATCTAAGGGCAGTTATGGGAAGGGGTGAGGTTAGTTTTTCATCTAAAGTGTTATTTCAGTTTATTAGCATTCAGTTTATATTCTGTCATCTAAATAATCTTAATTAGAATTAAATACGTTATTGAAATTCCGAGTTTGAAAAAATCGGATAACCGGAAGTGCGTTTACTTTACCACTTTACCAAGTGATTTTTTTTCACTTTTTCGCAATTTTCTCAAAAATAGTTCTGTAGATTTTCTTGAAACTTCTTATATAAACTAAGCATACAAAGATCTACAACTTTTATTTAAAACCTATCTCTGGGAAAATTCATTTAAGGGCACTTTTGAAGGAGGGGTGGGGCTATGTTTTTCTCTAAAGTGTTATCATAGTTGATTATACAATTTTATCATCCAACAAAATTAATTTAAAAAAAAAATAGATGGTAAAAATTTCGAGTTTCAAGGAAATTAGTAAAGCAGAAGTGCGTTTTTACTGGACAGTTTTTTCAGTTTTCAAATTTCATTAAATTTGGTACACAAACTATAAAATTCGTGAATTATAATTTTGAGAACTGGAGGAAGAGAAAGTTGTGTGAGTGTTTCACAACCAGATTTTGTTTTTTTTTTTTTTTAATTTAAGGCGCGTCGACATCTATGGTCATTGGCGCCCGGAGCCTTCTCAGTGCATGGCCGGCCTCCGGACACTGTCCTCTCACTGTAACCCTCTCGTTCGTCGATTCCCATCCCGGACACTCCCTGATAATCCTCCCAGACGTCTGCGGCGTATGTGATCTCTTAATAGATGAAAGTAACTAAACTCGTAAGGAGTGTCACCATTGGGTGACTTCTCCGCTCGTTTATATTTTGTTTTATTTTATTTTGTTTTGTTTATTTTGTTTTTCTTGTTTTATTTTATTTATTGCTCTCATCCGATTTACTTATGACAATAAATATGTCGTTGTTAATAAATAAATAAATTATACCTCTCAAATGTTATCACTTTGTAGGTTTTTTTTTTTTGAAACTCTTAGCACCATTTAGAAACGCAATATTGATAACGTTAGAATAGCATGTGAAGTGCTTGTACTGTAATATAATATTTTATTAACATGATTTCTTCTTAGAAAAGATATTACAATTAATCAAGTAATATACTGAAATTTATTTCCACCAATTAATAAAAGAAAATACAATACTTCCTCTTACAGTTGTGAGAGAATGTAAAAAAGGGCAATAGAACAACAGCTATCAACGATAATAAAACCCCTGCATAAGAGACATGTACTCATAGTTCTACCGCCCATATTTCTAATATTCCCAAATAAAAAATTAACCATATTAAGAAGAAAGATTAAAAAAAAATCCTATATTATAAAGAAAGTATAAATCACTCTATGCAATATGACGTCAAAATATGACATGCGATAATTGATGAAATCTTGTACAAATGAACACAGTCACTTCCGGTAGCTAATTGTCTTATTGTCCTATACTAAGGACATTAACCTCAATATTTTTATATTAAGTTTAACTAAAATGTTAAAATTATTATTTTATTTAGTATAGTGGTTAAAATAATTATTAAATTCTCCTTTCTGCTACAAAAGAGTTTTTATATACTGCTGGTTCGTGAAAAGTTTCTAAATCACTAGTTTCCGGGGGGACTCCTTCCTTAAAAAAAGAAAAAAAGAAGAGCTTTATGGCTCCAGAAAGTTTATTTTTTCAGATGTTAATTGTGAAGAAACGAATATATCCAATGTGAAACACTCATATGACTTTCTTTTACTCGAATATGAAAGTTTTGATCGAGTAAATTCTTATAAAAGCGGAAATTTTTTACTATATTTTCAATTATTTAACTAAGATTAAAATATATATATATTTTTTTAATGAAAAATATTTATAATAAAAGTGATATAAAAGTACATACATTTATAGTATATACTACTTACAAATTTAAGGGGAAAGCGGTTTTCATAAAGTAACGGAAAGTTGAAACAAACTCAAACATTCACGTAAAGTACATTTCCGGTTGATGGTTTTTGAGCGATATCTTCGTGTCACATACCAGAATTAATTTTTGCTGAGTGACAATTGTCACGTGGTCCCGGATTCCCATAGCCCCTTATCTGACAAACCCAACTATGTGTTGTTGTGGTTGGTTCCGCAGAGTTGGAAAGCATCAGAGATATTTTCCAGAGATTTGCACAGAGCAAATCTATGTTATCACACTGTTGACAAATGCATCCTGATGATGGGTGAACGCCCAAAACCGGTCTTGGTGCACAAAAAGAGGCAGGCTAGCACGGAAAATATCTCTGATGCCAACCATGTTTGTGTGATGGATGCAAGAAACATAAAAATATATTAATTTGAAAAAATCAAAAATATTGAGAATATGTGACAATTCCCTTGCAAAAGGACATTTCAGGTAGAACAGTACAGTTATTGGAAAAGTTCATGAACCTTGATAGCATTGTTCTCACAGGGGAGGAATTGAACGAACAATTAGAAGACATTCTTTTCAAGCCAGTTTTTTTGTAGATACCATGGAGAACACACCAGAACTGTGCCAGTTTAAATTTTAACATAAGAGTTTATTCCAATTAATTTCAGTATACTTATAAGCATATTATTGTGATATTTTAGAGTAACTTAATTTCACTTAGAGAATATATCTATTTTAAAACACTGTGATCTCTTGATTATTTCTTAATACTTCTATCATTATCTTAAACATACTTACAAGCCCTTTTACTAAACCGCTCGTGCTACTACAAACATACAACACAATATCACCAATTACATTTCATTTGATTCCAATGTTTGACTCCTAGCTTTCCACATAGTGCTTGTTCAATACACCCTAAACTTTCACAGGAGCTGAACTTGGATTGCTTACACGAAGAAGATTGGTGGTAAGAAAGGCCACAATTTCTTCTTATTTTTTTTCTGGTTTATTACCTTGTGTTAGGAAGTATATATTTATATATAAGGAAGGGAACAGCTACTAAGGTTAGCGTATTGGACTACCACGCGGACGACCCTGGTTCGAGTCCAGCTGTGCTACCCTTAGATTTTTTTCTTCTTAGGAGCCTCTACAGCCCACTGTCCGGTGATGGACAGTGTTGTCTGTAACGAGAGAACATTGTCCGGAGGCAGGCAGTGCACTCAGAGGGCCCTGGGCGCCAATGACCATAGATGTTGACGCGCCTTAAATTAAAAAAAAAAAAAAAAAACTATATATATTTCCTCCCTTCTGCCGTGCCTCGATTCTGGATTCTTTGTAAGTATACCTTATTCCATATCTCCTCTCATATTCAACTGTCTATTCTTTCTTAATAGGTATCCTATCTTTTTAGTTTTTAAAAATTTTTTAATCGTTAAATGTTCTGGTTGATTATGTAATTTTCTGTATTTTTCTTTGTTTAGTTTATGGGTTATCTGAGGAAGTACACCAAAGATGTCCGAAGCGTCGAATAAAATTTTATAGATAATTAAAAAGTTTTTTCTTTGACCCCAGCCAACAAATATTGATTAACAACGGCCAAACATAGCTATTACTTACAGATTTAAGATTTTTCGGAAAATAGGACCGCTGTCACCATGGGATCGAACAATAAAGTTATATGTCAAAATTCCTCAACTGGAAATATACCACTTTTTTGAATGGAATTTGCGAATTTTGCCAGTTTTGTACAATGTTATTTTAGCGCTTCAAGTACTTCCTACCTTGGATAAATACATGTACCCCCCACTGTTTGTATAGGCATTTATCTTAATACAACTGAGTATAAAAAAATTTAAAAAAATTTATACATTTTATAAGAAATAGTCTGAAGATTTCACACCAGATTTTATTTTTTGTTTTTATCTCTTTCTTTAATACTGACATTAATTTGTCTCTACCCACTCCTTTCATAGCACGCAACAAAACTATAAGATCATTTTTAAAGTAGATACGATAGGTTATCTGTTACACTCACACACAATCAGTGTGTATATTGTACTTACTTACCAAAGGGGAGAGAAGTGCCTTCCTTAAATGACGATGGTATTTTTTTTTTCAGAACGGTGGGAAACTCACGTGGTCCATTACACGGAGAAGTGATTCTGGATTCTGCACAGTCACCTTTATCATCGTATCTCATCGTCTCTTTCAAAATATTTTTTTTTTTCTTTATTTAACTTCTATGATACATTCACTTAGTAGTTCACTCATTGAAATAATTCTTTATTAATTATTTCATAAATTATTAATATTAAAGTAAATTAGGGAAATATTTTTAAGATATTAATTGTTTTTTCAAGGAAGGTTGTTTTCAAAGAAAACTAATATTAAAAAGTGCAAACATTTTTTTAATTTTTTTTAACAAATATGTTTTAGAAGTATTATTTATAATACTATGTATTATATGCATGGCATGGGGTGTTCTTAGAATGATCCAGCATTGCACTTCAATCAGAAATCTTGAATCACAAGGAGTCATTTGTGCTGCTTCGAAATTGGTCTGCGCCCATTTCCTACTTTAATTTTGTTCAAATCATACTTTATCCGGTTCTAATCCAAAAAATAAAAAAAAAAATCTGGTGTGAAACACTCACACAACTTTCTCTTACTCCAGTTCTCAAAATTATAATTGACTAATTTTATATTTAGTGAACCAAATTTTTATGAAATTCGTCGAAAGCTGAAAAAAAAACTGTCCAGTAAAAACGCACTTCCGGTTTACTAATTTCCTTGAAATTCGAAATTCTGGCCATCTGTTTATTTCTAATTAATTTTCTTTGGATGATAGAAATGTATAAGAGCACTTTAGAGAAAAACATAACCCCCTACCCCTCTCCTAAAAGTGCCGGGATGGGAATCGACGAACGAGAGGGTTACAGTGAGAGGACAGTGTCCGGAGGCCGGCCATGCACTGAGAAGGCTCCGGGCGCCAATGACCATAGATGTCGACGCGCCTTAAATTAAAAAAAAAAAAAAAAATCTGGTGTGAAACACACACAACTTCCTCTTACTCCAGTTCTCAAAATTATAATTGACGAATTTTATAGTTTGTGTACCAAATTTAATGAAATTCGAAAACTGAAAAAACTGTCCAGTAAAAACGCACTTCTGCTTTACTAATTTCCTTGAAACTCGAAATTTTTACCATCTATTTTTTTATAAATTAATTTTGTTTGGATGATAAAATTGTATAATCAACTATGATAACACTTTAGAGAAAAACATAGCCCCACCCCTCCTTCAAAAGTGCCCTTAAATGAATTTTCCCCAGAGATATGTTTTTTAAATAAAAGTTGTAGAGCTTTGTATGTTTAGTTTATATACGAAGTTTCAAGAAAATCTTGGAGCCATTTTTGAGAAAATTCGAAAAAGTGAAAAAAATCATTTAGTAAAGTGGTAAATGTAATCCGATTTTTTCAAACTCGGAATTCAACAACATATTTAATTCTAATTAACATTATTTAGATGATAGAATCGTTAATAAACTGAAATAGCACTTTAGATGAAAACCTAACCCCGCCCTTCACCACCCATAACTACCCTTAAATGAATTTTCCCAGAGAAATGTTTTAAATAAAAGTTGTTAAGCTTGTTGTATGTATAGTTGGCATACCAAGTTTAAAGAAAATCATCCAAGCTATTATTGAGAAAATTGCAAAAACGTAAAAAAAAAAAAAAAAAAAAACAACTAGGAATTTTGACAGCTAACGTTGGAATATCAAGTTTCAACTTTCTTCGGGGGTTTTTGTTGTGAGTTATGCTGTTTACATACACATACACACACACACACACACAGACCATTTGCTAAAAACCACTTTTTTAGACTCAGGGGACCTCAAAACGGATATTTCCGGTGAAAACTCGATATCGAAAATTTGACACGATTACAATACTTCCTCTTACTGGGAATGAGTAAAAAAAGTGTCAGGTTCAATAATAGCTCGTGCAGAAACAGTTTTTTGTAACATTTAATAATAATATATATTTTTACTTTCTCTTATTTTTTTTTTTACAATCCTTTAGCACGAGATGGGCACTTCTTGTAGGTAAAAGTACTACATTGTATTAGATTTTTTTGAGTTGTCAGAACTTTTAATGAGATTATGTAAAAATGAAATGTTAGTTCCTAAGTTTTAAAGTTCTGAATAAGAATGAAATTTTTGAAATACAAAAATGTTCTTTGATAGGTTTGCAATTTATTCAGTAATCATTGTGATTCTCCACATGTCCGGCTCATCATGTACATGCAAGTTGGTAAGTAGCCAATTCACAAGTTGAGGAAATTATCAAGTTAAAAATAGTTATACTTATATTTATTTACTTTTTTTTTAACAAAAGTTTATTTTTGGTTACTTTTAACATAAATTTACGAGAGGGAGTTATGGAAAGTTGTATTTATAGGTTAAAGAAGAATAACGGACAAAGAAGTTAAGTTATTAAAAAAAAAAAAAAAGAAAAGAAAAAGTACTATGTTGATGTAAACATGCCTATTTGACAATGGGACGACATACTTCATGTTTATTCATATACAAATAATAATAATATATTAGGTTTTTATAAAAATTTATTTATTTCTTTATTGAACTTTATGAATTCTTTTTAAGGAGGAGGGCTAGAAATATATAAAATTGTATTGTATTGGATGTTAGTACAGAATGGAGGGCGATATGGAATCAGTGCTGCAAAGACGATGGGAGTTGCGGCCAGGGAGGGGTGTAGAGGTATTTCTAGAAGGGGGAACAGCGGCTAGAATTGTGTTCTACTCTCTCCAGTATATAAGGGTTATAAGATTTATATTCTTTCAAAATCGTATTGGTAGCCTTCTTCCAAGGCTCTATTGTCCAGCTTCCAGGGCAATAAGGTGAAGAGAAGTGATCCTTTAATAAAGGAGAAAAGTAGGAAATCTTGGACTTGCCTTTTTATACAGAAGTCTTACCAAACCCCCATCCCCATCCGCGTCTCTCAGTCGTTCTTCTGGCCTGAGATAAAGGTATAATATCACGGCAGATGTAATGAGACTCTCTTAGGATTACTGAGGTTCGCTTTCCTACTTTAGTCTGAGTTGATGGAGCTCTCAAATTGATTTTTTTTTTTAATTTTTTTTATTCATCTTTGTCTACTTAATTCCCATTCATAATTCATAAAATAAAAAAAAAAATAATAATAATAATAAGAAAAAAATTATATTAAAAGTCATAATTTTGTATATTATTTAAAAACATCATAAACTCTCTAGTAGTGATATTATAATACATATTTGAAGTAATAAAATAATTTGTTATAAAATTTTAACAATTTATTAATTTTGGTAAAAGATTTCGTAAATTTTATGATAAAGGAGATATTTACTGATTTGTTTTTTTTTTTTTCCCCTACTTAATAGGAAATAGAAATTGAACATGAATCACAAACAATTTTCTCTTACACCTCTAATAGATAATTTTTTTTTTTAAAGTCTTATGTTTACTAAGAATTTGTTTGAATTTGCATTACATTATAAAGGATTATTATACTTGTATATCTGATAGTGACCTCTGTTCTCAACTCTTGTTGGTATATCAACGGATTGTCTGTACATTAGTTTAAATCTAATTCAAGGTTACCTAAAACGTGCCTTACATTATTATTATTATTATTTTTTTTTTTTGGAATAATTTTTCAACTAAAAGTTAATGTATACAACAGTGCGGCGAGGGATTAGCTCAGTGGTGTAACGCACTGAACCAGCAACGCGGAAGTCCCAGGTTCAAATCCAGCAAGCTGCCCTTAAATTTTCTCTTCCTAGGAACCTCTACAGCTCACTGTCTGGTGATAGACATAGTTGTCTATAGCAAAAAAACACTGCTCTGAGGCCTTTAGTGCACTGAGAAGGCTCCGTCTGGGGGGGGGCACAATAGATCTTTTAGGTTGCAGTGCAAATTTAAAGAAAATCTGGTATGAAACACTCACACGACTTTCATTTTCTTTAACTAAACCTTAGCGCCACAGGCCCATAAAGAGCCAAGCATGCCAGACGGCGATTTGTATTGGTGGAACGTGTGGTAAGCAAGCAGCAGTCCCGTAGCCGTTTTAGTTCCGGCCTTCGCTACCTAGTTGCGTTAACAACTGTAGCTTCCCACTTTTTCTCTCGTGCTGGGTCAACATCGACTTTGCCCTCACGAAAATCGAACCCTGAATTCTCGCACCAAAGGCAAGTGCGCTAGCCACAAAACCGAATGCTTGAGGACATTCTTTTACTTTAATTAATATAATTTAATCAAGAAATAATCTTCGGTATTTTATCCATTCGTAGCATGCATATTGGTTTTGTTCCCGACCGGTTTCGGTTATTCATCCATCGTCAGAGCAAATCACCAAGTTCGTGTAGAGAGTTCACTTCAACGAAATGTTTCTGTAGACTCCCACTTGTTGGTTGTATCAACATACTATAGAAACATTTCGTTGAAGTGTTTCAACTCTCTACAAGAACTTGGTGAATTTGCTCTGACGATGGATGAATATCCGAAACCGGTCAGGAACAAAACCAATATGCATGCTAAGACGGATAAAAAACCGGATGTTATCCAGGATTACGGACCCAGCTACATTTTCAACAAGAAATAATCTTTAAAATTCCATTGTTTAGTTAGGCTAAACGATAATGATGTTAGGATTTTATTGTATATCTGAGCGGCCTTATTTGTAGCGCTGTATGTCAAAACTAAGAAAGCTTGTACAAAATTAAATTTAAACTAACTGACAGATCTCCACAATACCCCCTCTAAAATCAATTTTTTCTGAAAAATGTTTAAAATAAAAATGATACGTTTCTATATATGCAGCAATCATTCCAAGTTGAAGAAAAGAGTTTTGAGTCGTTTACAATATAGTAAAGTCGCACTTGCGGTTGATGGATTTTGCCCGAAACCTTTGTGTCTAATGCGGTGGTTGTCCCTAACGGAATACAAAGTTTGAGCTTCCTTTGAATTTTTACTTCATAGATATTCTGTTAAAACCCATACATGCACACAGGTACACAAACATATAAACATACAGTCCATTCGCTAAAAACCTTCTTTTTTTCCGCACTCTGGGTGGCTCAAAACGTGTATTTTTGGTGAAAATTCAGTTTTGAAAATCTGGCATTACTAGGAGTAAGAGAAAGTACAATTCATTTGAGAAAAATTACAAAAAAAAATCTCGAAATCCAATTTTGTAGTTTTATTTCCGATTAACCGAAATTCTTCAAATTTAGTATTCTAGCAAATCATAGCTTTTAGTATGCCTTAATATTGTATAAGAAGCAGAAGCACACATTAGTATAGTACTCCCTAGTGACCTGCTAAAGTAAAAGAAAAACCTTAAGATTACTCTTCCCCCAAAAACACACAACTAATAAATATCCTTGTAAAAACTTACAACTAAAAAGCGATAGGTACATATACACAGAAAACCATTCGCTAGTAGCTTCAGTACATCTTTCTTCATAGACCACGAAGTCGTATATCTTATACGATAAGTAATTCCCCACAATCTTACAATCTGGTGCAGAATCTGGAGAGAAATTTTGAGTGAATTGGAGGGAAAAAAGTATTCTATTTACCACATTTCTGTTAAGTTTAGATAGAATAGAATGGGTTTTTAGCTTCTTACCTTTGCAACTTGATTTACTGGCAAGAAATGTCTTTAGTGTATCATTTACTTAGAATGCCTAAGGACATCGTAAAATTGATAAATCGTATAGGTTGGCCTGACTTTTTAGATAGTAGGCGTTTGGTTGAGTGAAACTGGGGAACTTAGAAAAAGGTATGTTATGGGGACCAGGTGTGCATACATATAGCCCGGGTGCCGGCACTTTCTGATAGATCTGTCCCCGTGTAAAGCTGTGTAAGGCCGGATGCCCTTGTACCCCCTGCGGCCCTTCATATGGCTACCTGGTCTCACTCTCTCTCCCAGTTTCCGCCCTTCTTCTATTGTATACCATGTCTTATCTTGGCCCTTGGTGAGCCGGCATTGGGGGCCGTACCGTCTAATATTTCACCCGTGGGACTCAATGGTTTCTGCCCACTCGCCCTCCAGTCTTTACTACCACTTATATAGTAAACTTAAATTCTCTCACTCTTTTTACCTACCGTTTTTATCTTTCTTTCGTTCTCTGTTACCATTGTCCGCAAATTACTACGGCTCAGCTGAATGGTAACCCCATTCGGTCACACACACATATATATATATACTTACAAACACACATACGTGAGACCCTTGTTTTTATATATGCCTCTACCATTCTCAGTGATTACCTGCCTACACTTTCCACCATTCTTTTACAAAATACATAAACTCTTAAAAGGCGTCACCCTGTCTCTTATGACCACAAAATAGTCTACTAACTCATAATGCTTCATCATTTTTACTGATTCCCTTTCTAATTTTGTAATTATTTCTTTTATAAATCCCTTATATGAATATGTATTGCTAGTATTTTAACAAAAGTAATCTATCTAAAATTATAATTCTCACCTTCGATATACAAACCAAAACAGTGATTTAATCAATCAATAAATTAATGAATATCAGGAACTCCTTATATGATTCATTCTATTGCTCATCTGAAACAATCCTAATTGAAAAAAATTGCTTAGTTAAAATCGTTAAGTTTGCCGTTGCCGTTGAAACTGATGTTTCAACCATGAAATATACTTCCGGGGTTTTTAAGAAGCTCCATTTGCCCCCTATATGGCAGTTAGTTTTCATATTTAACAACCAATCGTTAAGAGCCTACGATAAATCAAAACGGTTCCGGAGAAATGTTTTAAATATACGTAAATAATGGGAATGTAGTGTTAGCTTAGTATTCGAGATTTAATGGCAATCCGTCGTTAGCCATCGGTGATTGTGAAACAAAATGCTAAAAATATCCATACAATAAATTAGCATTTTGTATGAGGATTTTAACCAAAACTTTCGTGTCTGATTCCCTTGTTTCTGCAGCTAAACAGATTAGAAAGTATGTGCTTACAGTGGCTTTCATTTTTGAGATATTTGTTCACACATATCCACACAGCACACATATACACACACTCACAAAGCACTTAGAATAAATTTATATTATAAACAATTTTTTTTTCGAACTCAGCTGTTCGATTAAAGTACGTATTTCCGTGAAGCAATATCAAATTTGGAAAATCTTCATATTTCTAGTTACTATAAAAATAAAGTAAACAAGTGTAAGTATTAAAAACATATGTTTCATTATTAAATGCTTACAATAACACATTTTTTTATAATTAATTGAGTGCAATATTTGTCCGTATATTTGCCTATCATTTACTCACATTATTGGTTGTTTTTATGACAAACCCATTAAACAGAAAGTATAACAATAATTTATAGGGTTACAGCTACTTTAATACATGTAATAATCGTCTTGAAACTTAAATCGTCTAAGCTAGTTTACGATTTCATTTGTCTGGTTCGCTATTTTTTACCAAACTGGCAAAATAATTGCTTTTTCGAAAGAATTTTTTTGAAATTTTTGTAGTTTACAATATTATTATGGAAATATTTTACCACTTGATGATATAAAATATAATATTTTGTTTACATATGAAAAACAAAACAAAAACAAAAATTCTCTGCTAACTTTATGCAAGAGAATAGTTTGAACACACATTTTCGTTTCTTACATACATTATTATTTCTTTTCTATTGTGATCCATCTAAGTAAATCGACTATGGAACAGTTTTGCCTTATACACTAAAGTATTGATATTACATAAAGTACTGTATATGAAGTTAGCGATTTTCACTTTCTGTTACTGTTAGTAATAGGAAATATTGTAAACGTGACAAATTTTCGATATAGACTTTTCACCGGAAATATCCGTTTTTAGGTCCCCTGAGTACAAAAAAAAGAGGGTTTTGTAGCAATTGGTTTGTGGGAAGAGGGGAGGGCAGCATATCTCAAAAACGAAAAATCCTAAAAATCAGAAAAGTGATAGATTTATATATCATATCGTATGTAACGGCAAGAGAGAGTACACAAGCCCGACCGAGAGAAAACAGGCCTTCTCTGGTACTCTCTGACTTCCCGCAGGCAAGAGTGGGAGAACCTGTATATAAGCCAGTGAGAATCTATACAGAGAGCTATCTATAAGATTCAACTATACATCGCATCGTGTCATAACTCTACTCTCACCTTTTATTCTATAAAATCATTACAAGTCCAGTGCAGTTTGTGTGAACCTATCGCTATATTGTAACAGTGACTTCATATCTCGTTGAATTAATCAAATCCAATCTCTCTCCTCATCAACTCCATTATATTGTACTTGGCATTCCAGTTTAATGCAAAAAGGTTAGAGCATTTAAAAAAAAAAAAACGCAAAAAACTGGGAAAAATAAAATTACAATCCGGTTGATGGATTTTGATCGAAACTTTCGTTTCGGATAGCTAACGGAACATGAAGTTTGAGCTTCCTACGTTAATCGTTTCTTCCTTTTTCCTTCTTTTTTTTTTTTAATCCTTTTTTTCTAATTATGAGCAACATAAAATATGTATTTCTAATGGGGGAAACTCAATTACCAAAATTTGATATGATCCCAGTACTTAGTCACAGCAATAAAACATCGTAGTATGTGGAACATATTTTTGGTGGGGGGAGGGATAATATATTTTGAAATCTAGTAGCGTGCCAGCAAACGCAACTTGCTTTTCAAAAAAATAAACCTTTTTTTTAACCTCCGCACTTAAGAGATCCCAAATTAACTATTCAATTTTTCAAAAGTGACCTTAGAATTTTATTTCAGTTCATAACCTAGTATTTATTAGTTAAATATTTGATGTTATGTTGGACCACACTATAGCTTTATTATTGTACGTATTGGATTGTTGAATATAAAGAGAGAGAACAGTAGTATGTAACAGTGTTAAACATAGTGTAAAATGGGCTTGTGCTCCATTGTCGGGTCAATATCAACATAAATATGATCAACAACAATGGGCAACAACGAATAAGTATTATGCAGTAGTTGGAGAAAGAGGTTGGTCGAGGTAGTTTATATTGAATGAGTGAGGTTGATCGGTAAGCTGGATGGCAATAGGTGGAGAACAGAAATCTTCGTCACCCAGCACACAGAATGAAGTAAACAGCGGGGATGGAATAAAAAGAGAAAGAGGGAGCGAATGAAAGGGAGAATGAAATGAGGAAAAAAACAAAATAAAGAATAAGGATCTTTACAAGACTATTGTGTGTAGTATATTTCTTTTACCTGTGCGCTTCTATTTCTTGTTTGGCTGTTCATTGAAGGGGTGGTCGGTGGCGCACTATCTCGCTGTTTCATTGTCAACCACACACACATATAGTGGGCTTGTATTCCCATTCATAAAAATACATAGTGTTTATATAAATACAATATTATATTAAAATATTTACTCATGTATCGATTTTTTCTTTTTTAATCACTTCATTTCTTTCTTATTTTCTCGCTTTCATAAATCTATAAATTTAAAATCCACCATCATTTGTCTTGGAAAATAATCCCAGATAAAATAAAAAAAAATAATCCGAAGGATACCCTATTAAATTTTTTCAAGGATTCCAAGAAATGTGAGCAATTATTTATTTTTAGGCTGCAGAAATATGAGATTTCGAAACCGAACTTACTCGCATTTCAAATTGGACCACAAATTTTTTTTTTAACAAAATCATAAAGTAGATTTTTTTTTTTTTTTTCATCAAAAATGATTATTGAACGAGAAAAAATTAGATAAAACATTCGCTTTAATATTCCATTTTGAATGTAGAGAAATTTTCTGCCTTCAAGTTGCTGTTTATTCCATATTGTTTTTGATTTTAGTTATATAAGATAATAACACGCTCTATTTCTTCAATTTTCCGTTGACTGCATTAATTATGGAATCAGGACGGATTACTTCGTAGGTTTCAGAAATTTTTTCATTAAATTCCTCGTACACTCGAGTGTGTAAAATTGAATTTGCTCTGTGCAAGTCTGTGTTGTCACACTGTCTGAAAAACGTATCCTGAAGATGGGCGAACGCCCGAAACCGGTCGATGATCACAATATGAAGCAGGCTACCACGGAAAATGTCACTGATATTTAACAATATGATTTGCTTTTTTGTTATACAATATGTTACATTACCATCTTTACATAAAAGAGTAAATTTCATCTAACATTTCTGCAATTTTAGTGTAGAACAAGGAAAAACTAAAATAGAATGAATATACCATAAACAGAATCACAAAATTCGTCTTTAAAAATTACGATATATAAAATGTTCGTAAAATAACCGTATAAACACCATTAATAAAACAAATAAAAATAAACTTTCTTTTCAGAATTAAGTATTTTCCAACAATGTAAGTTGTGAACTCTAGCTTTGAACTGGGTTTAGGATTTTTTTTTTTTACTATAAATGAGAAAAATGTAATTTAGGCAACAGTAAGTTTCTATGGTTCCATACAAAAACCAAATCTCTATGACACTTGTAAATCAATGGTAACGAAACTAGGGGGAAAATTTTTGGTTTTCTTTAAACAAACAATAAGGAGATAGATCTTTGCTTGTTATGTGAGTGACACTTTTTGCAACTAGTATATAACAATGAGGAAAAAAAAATATATAATATATAGTATCAATGAATGAAATGTTCAGGTAAATTTTTTTTGGTCCAGGCAAAGTAGTAAAAGGAAGATAGATTCCTGTAATGGGAGGAGTTGTACATTATAAGAATGACTTCAACAAAACCTCTATATCTTTTGTAGTTTAATTGTGTTAATAAATGATTGTATTATTACCTTTTAAATATATTACACCTACACTATAAATAATGATTGGAAAAAAAATCAATATTTTTCACTTCTTTTCAATTTCTTTGATTTTGTCTAGAAATAGTTTGTTACATTTTTTTTTTTTTTCTAAGGCAACAAGTTACGTCTTTGTTCAAGTAGTGGACCTCATCTGTTCAACTGATCTATCATCATAGATGAAACAGGATGAGCGGCAGGGCTCGCCATATAAATTTATTTCGTATTTTATTTAGTTCGTCTTTTATTTTGTTTACTGCTTGATTAATCTAAATTGTGTTAGGTTTTCAAAATTGACAAGTCAACGCGGAAATGCAATAATGACGTCTCCTAACACAATGATTCCCAAAATGGGCCATACCAGGCTGGGTGGTGGTCGTTGGAATGATTCAAGGGCGATATTAGTTGCAGAAGAAATTGTAGGGGATTAAAGCAGGGGGGGCGGTGAAACAATTAAGAAAGAGGAGAAGATAACATTTTGAAAAAAAAAACATTCTTACATTTCATCTGTTGTGTAAGATAGGGAAGTCATAATAGGTGATTAGGTAGATAACACAAAATGTACTTTATAAGAGATCTTTGGCCATGTGTTCCGACAGGTCTTATAAAACCAGTGTTTGAAGACGAGCATGTCGCGCATTATCCGGAAATCCAGCATGCATCTGCACAAATATGGCATATAATTCCTTTTTTTTTTATATAATACGACATTAGATTGTAGTAAAAGTGAAGAATGGAAACCGATTTCGATATTGAAAAATTTACTTAACGTGCAATACAATGGCACATCTTTGCAATTGGCACCATGCATTTACCACACGCTTAGCACACTTTATATTATGGAACGCTATCATACAATTGTCTAATATTACTCGGCCTCTCTAACATCTTAATATACAAAAAATTCGTCTTTTTTATTTAATATAACTATTTATAATTAATTGTAAATTTACTTGAAACTTAAAATCCCTAATCAATTGCTGTTCCTGTTCAGTTGTTTTTAACATCAATACATCAAGTCTTGCCATAAATACGGTTTCAGTTAAATACGACATTAATCTTCTATTACTGTTTAAGACCCAAAATGTAAATGGCGTATACAGATAGTGAACATTCCAATATCGTAAATGTCAATTTCATTAAAGGGAATATTATTTTTTTTAAAGTATGGCAGTACCTGCTTTTCGATCCGCACGTTCTCTTCGAAGTACAATACAAAAATGCAAGCGAAAATTATGATTTGGTTTAAGCCTAGATTCAGACAAAGTAGCCACATTAATCATCAGAGATATTTTCCGTGATAGCCTGCTTCTTTTTGTGGTCATTGACGGGTTTCTGGCGTGCGCCCATCATCATCAGGATGCTTTTTGTCAAATCTTTTTACTAAATTTGCTCTGTGCAAATCTGTGTTACCGTAGTGTTTGGTAAAAAGCATCTTGATGATGGGCGAACGCCCGAAACCGATCGATGACCACACAAAAGAAGCAGGCTATCACGGAAAATATCTCTGCTGCTTTCAAGCTCTGCGGAACCAACTACAATAACTAGCCACATTAATATTTACATTTTATAAACAATATTCCTAAATTTCCTTTATGCTTAAATATGATCTTGCTTTCCACTGTAAGATTCTTTGTGGTTCAATTTATTATAATAGCTAATTTCAGAAAAAATAAAAAAATAAAGACACAATAAAGAGAATGGTAACCTACACGTTTAAAAATATGTGTATCATCTCACGAAGTAATATATTTAAACCATAAAACCTAAGTTTGGTTTAAATTGATCATATGTTTTTAATTAATTCTTTCACTATATATTTATCCGATACAGTATTACCTTTCTTGCATACATAATAATTTATTGTCAATTACATTAATAAACATTTCACAAATATTTTCTAATTTTAGACTAACCTTCTCTTATTTAACAACAAGAGGGCTGGCGTGGGGATTTCATTTAATTAAACTATCTTTAAACATTTTTGGGAACTAGAATAGTATATGATTCCTTAGTTATATTTACAGTTTTTGGAGGAAAGAATTGTCTCGATCTTTTAATTGCAGATCGTTGAGAATTATTGGCTACAAGTCTGATAGCCTGAGAGCGAAAGGGTAGGGAAATTTAATTCACAATTAAATGCTTGGTTTTTCTACAATAATTGTTGATTAATTTTTCTTCTCAAAAATCATTGGCCTCTTTATAAGGAATATTGTTTTCCGCGTTTATAAATTTATGTTCCTCTTTTTAGGCATAATAGGCATTGTTTATTATCAGTCGAAGAATGGACTTGTTAACAATGGATACATTTTATATTATTTGTATTAGGGCAGTCCTTCTTTTCGTGTTCCTCACAATATTGCACAATAATTGCACAGCAAGTTATACCCTTTACATTGTCTATACAAATGATTATAAAACACAGGTCACTCAGTATTGTTTCGGTATTAGAGGTAAAGAAGTCTGTTGTAATATGGACGAAACGTCGGTTTATAACAAACCATTGACGCGTCTAAACTCGAAATCAATCTTAATTAGTGTTTTCCCTAACTTGGGCAGCGAAAGCCTGAAAAATTACGTGATTGTATCTAAGACATTTATTTAACACTGTATAACCCGCTCACCACAATAAGGCTCAATAAAACATGTAACTCATATATTGAATCGCAGGTAGCGATTCCGTTTTGGCATATCATCATCCGACAATATGGTTGGAGCAAAATTTATCAACTGGCAATGCGATACAGTGTATAGTGTTTTATATAATTTTTGGTTTGCGCAGATATAAAGTATTTATTTTTTTTTGACAATAAATTTTCTCATAATACCCCAGATGATGGCTGGCATTAAAACAGCCGAAAGCTTGGGATTAAGTGTAATTATGTGAAAAAAAAAAAAATCATCTCAAACGAACTGCTAATTTCTATAAAAAGTTTACATTCATTTACAGAATTGTTTTCCAGTTTTATAGTATTTTCTCGAAAATGGGCCTTGATTTCCATTAAACTTGGAATGTTAATTGCGCCAGATATAAACATATCACTTTTATTTGAAAAATTATAATAAATCTGGACGATAGATTTCAAATTAAATTGAGTTGGTCCCTCTAATTTTGGCGCAGTCTTTTGGACTAAAATGTAATATTTAAGTCTGCCTTTGGGTGATAGAAAGCTTTTCCAATGCCTCAACTCCAGCAGCTTCCTAACCAACTCGCTCAGAATAGCCGAGGGGATTCCATAGTGAAACTCATTTCGAATTTTATTCAGTTTATCGTACATTATTATTACGAGAAAGTATTTAATAATCTCATTTATATTTCTAGTTGTTATAAATTAATGTAGATTTGATATTAAGCTAATTTTTCCTTTTTATTTACTATCATTATTTTATTTTTTAACTTTCATATATTCAACATGAAAGCTGTTTTCAGTTTTGTTTGTTTGTTGGTAGAGCCAGGTTGTTTAGTAAGAAAGTATCCCCCCTTCACTTCCCCAGCCAACAAGGTTGGCACCCCATCTACTTTTTAGGGGTTGAATGTAATGGAAGGGTGTCCCATTGTTTCATAATTAGATATATATATACAGTCAGCATTTGAAACAATACAACCAACCCTGTACTGCCCCTTGTTGTATTCTCTCCCTTTCTCAGCTGTGTTGTGAGCGTACACTTTCTATTTAACAAGAAGTTCATTCATAATTATATTTACAGTATTATACTTTAAATAATATTAAATGAATAATTAAATATTACAAAAACTTGTTAAACCATTTCACACTTATTTTTCAACCCAACACTGTCGCTATATGAGTATTCTCTAACACAATTTTGCCTACCTATTTATTCTAATATTCTCTAAATTCTTTTTTTTTTATTTCTTTCTTTTATTCATCATACTTTGCTTAAGAATAAGTGGGAAAGGAATATTGTTAAATTGAGGAGAAGTCCAAAGAATCGCTAACGTTAAAAAACAGCCATCGCAAGAAACTGGAAAAACCTTTTAATAAAGTCACACTTTAAGTTGATGGATTTTGACTAAAATTCTCATATTGGAAACGATATTAAATGATATACCAAGTTTTGATCTTCCTGCAATCTTTAGTTTTTATGATATTTTGTTTTCACAGCATGTACACAAAGAAATGTACACATATACGCAAACATACGCATACATACATACACATATACTTACATACAAACATACACATAAAAACTTATATCTGCTAGTGATACACTCTTAACTACTTTCTCCCACTG